>QVTF01005769.1:20000-198323 GCA_003573665.1 Oxygymnocypris stewartii | reverse complement strand
AGAAAAAGAGAGAGAGAGAAAGAAAGAAAGTTTTTGCTAAATTTTTATAAATTGCTGTTAATAATTTCATGATTTTAATTAATTAGACGTGCTTTTTGATAAATAAAATGTAAATTAACCATCAAAACGGAGAACCATTAAACCAAAAGATTCTGGGGAAAAAAATGAATTTTGGGGGGGAAGGGGGGAGAAATTTGGGAAAAATGAAAACATAGATTGCATAGAGTCATATGTATATTATAATCCACGTCTCATCTCTCAAGCATCACTGATCTGAATTCATGCGGTGCTTTAGTGTCTCTCTTGTAGTTTCCAGTTAAACTGAGAGGATCAGAACAAAGCGCCATTGGCAAAACTGCAGATAGCGTCAAGTAGAAATGCTTTGATCGCCCTAAAGCATAAGCAAAAGATTGCTAGATAGCCAGAAAATATCTACAACTACACGAGAGACAGTCAACATATCAACATTTCCTATACTCCCATAAAATACCACAGCAGTAAAACCATCCGAAACAATCACTAGTTTTGACATTTCAAATCTGCAATTAAAATGCAAATCCGATGTCAGGTGATGATAAATGACAGGCCAAAATCAATATAGGATATCCATGTCAGTCTTAATACTCGTCCCATGTTCAACAGCAGGAAACTCGTCCTCGAGATCTTGTTTTGTGAAAACACTCCTACAGCCAACCGAAACTCAAAGACGCTCGACAATCTGACGAGACATTTCCTCAATGTACCGAAACGTCAATCATCTGTATGTTTAACTCTGGTGCATGAAATGATTTCACAGGCGTCAGGCACAAACGCTCATCTGAATTCAACACAAGTGTCTAGTGCGGTTCGTTCATTATGTATGAAGATGATAAATTATAGACCATGGTCTAAATCAGAGGCAACAGCGCCGCTAATTACCTTTGTTTGAAAAGAAAATCACACCGCCAAATTAGCCTGGTGTGTTTATATTCATAAGAAGTTCATTTAAGACACAGACTTGCAGCGTAATACCACTTCTGGGTGTCGATTTTACAGAAAGAAAATACTGTGAAAATAACCCGAGAGAGTAGTCTGAACCAGTCGACCTGAATCATGAAACCAGAGAAATAAATAAATAAAAGGAAGAAATTAAGACTGAATTACAAATGAAACAGGAGTTTGAGACTCTGTTCTATGTTGGTTCAATGTGTCATTCGGCCAAAAAACACCGGTATGTTTCAAAGCCTAGAGACAAAATCCCAAACATCCTTCTAACGGATATTAATACTGCTGCTAATCTAATGAAGTGATGCACTTAAAGGAACAGTTCACCTAAAAGTGAAAACCTGCTGATAATGCACTCACCCGCAGGTCATTCAATGATGTAGATGAGTTTGTTTCCTCGTCAGATTTGGAGAAATGTTTCATCACTTGTTCAGCAGTGAATGGGTGCCGTCAGAATGAGAGTCTGCTAAAAACATCACACCACATCTGTTAACATCTGGAGGAGACAAAAGCTACGTGTTTGTAAGAAACAAATCCATTAAGACTCTTCTCCAGTGAAAAGTGATCTGGTCTGAATCAGGAGAGAAATCTGCACAGATCAAGCACCGTTTACAAACTAAAACTAATTTGTGAGAAGAGAAGGACATTGATGAATAAGCTTGTCTCATGCTGAACCTCCATGTAAATAAAAGTCTGAGACAATACCGATAATATTCAGGTCATTAGGAAACATGTGATGATCTGCATGACTAACAGAATACAGAACTTAGTTACACTGATATATACATATATTTCTAAATTAATTAAAAAAACTTTTTCCAGCAAGGACGCATTAACTTGATCAAAAAGGACAGTGAAGACTCTTATAATGTTACAAAATATTTATGTTAAAAATGTATCAACATTTTATATTCATCAAATAATCCTGAAAAATATCAGTTTCCACAAAAATGTTCAACTGATGATAATCAGAAATGTTTCTTGAGCAGTAAATCAGCATGTTTTAATTATTTCTGAAGATCATGTGACACTGAAGACTGGAGTAATGATGCTGAAAATACAGCTTTAATAAAAATTATCCCTGAAAACAGCTATTTTACATTGTAATACTATTTCACAATTTTACTGTATTTTTATCATATAAATGCAGCCTCAGCAACATCTGACATCAAAGCTTTTAAATCTTAGTGTATATATATATAGATAATTTGTTTTTTAATTGGAATATCACCCACATTTTATGTAATACACAGAAATTAAATCAACTTCAGTGATTTTTTCCTGCACTCGCTGTTTAACCCCTTTATGGCAACTTAAGTCATTTCCCACCCTGCCACTTTGGTCTTGAGGTGAGAACAATTATTCTGATTCGTGTAATTGCATTAGCAATTTTTATTCCACGACAATGATAATGCAGAAATGTCTCTGAGCAGAACTGACTCACAACACAACAATCTTCATACATGCCATCATATCTCATTAGTCGTGTGAAATTAACTGTCAAAGTTTTGCCTTCGAGGCAAGTTCTGAAACGCCTCATGTTCTCATGAGAGTTTGTAAAGACAGCATCAAATAAACGGCATCACATGCACTAGCAGAAAAGAAGAAGAACGTTATACGAGCGCTCGGTTTAAATACCACAGTATATGAATATGATAATCATCAAATACCATGGTATAAGAACAGGCCACGATACCAAACAAGACATGTTCCTGAATCAATATCCTTGTTGGTCTTTGAGACAGTGAGTCTGCGAGATATGTCAGAATGCAGTGTTTATCTCACAATACTTTTTTCTCACAGATTTAAGAGAAGTCAGAATTATTTGGGAGATAAAAAGTTGCGATTACCTTTTTCATTATTTTATTCTGTGGCAGAAATGGCTTTCATGCAACTCGCATCTGAACATCCATGAAAACAGAAGTTACAGAGTAACTTTATTAACCTTTACAAAAATGCATGAAATCTACTTTGAAATATCCAGATTTGTTCATCTAAACTGACTTCTGTAAACCAGAGGAGTCACGCATCAAGAGGTTTCTGCCGGTCTCTCGTTTGAAGTCTAACTGCTAGAGATGCGTGACTGGAGCGACTGCTCACAAACAACAAGAGCAGTCCATGGACAGAGCCAAACAGGTTTTTACATGTTCTGATTGCACATGCAAACGATGCCAACACTGAGGATTCATAATGTAGTTATTTAATACAAATGCCATTATAAATATTGTTGGCTCTTTGATGAATAGTGAATTTTAGTGTCTGCTAAATGCATGAATAAATCATTCCAGTGCTGCAGACTATGACTTTAACCCTCTGGTGCTGCTATTTTTGACAGAAAAAAAAGTGTCTTTTTTATTTTTTTTATTGGAATGGCACACAACTTGTTAAAGGTTTTGGCACTTGTTACATGAACACTAAAATCATGAACATGATCCAAAAAGATTAAATGGTCCTGAAAAAATTGTCACACTTTTACTGTATAGGTAAAAAATACCTGCATTGGAAACAAATGGGAAGCTAATTTTAAATAGTCAAAACATTTGGTATTGCGCCCAAACTAAATCCTACATATCATGATCATTTTGTGAGATATCAACAGGAAAATATAGGAAAATATAGATTTCATATCAATTTTGAAAACAGCATTTTTGTGCATTTTCTTTAACATGCGATTAAAAAAAAAAAAATTTCACAAAACAAACAAACTTAAGTCCGTGCTCCGAAGCATTCAAGATTTATGACAGTTTAAGTTGGAAATTTCATTTTTAGTTTTATGCTCATAAAGTGGTTAACGGGTGATAAATGGATCATAACTATTCCATAAATACAATACCTTCAAAATATTATTGAAATTAAATATAGTACATTCATTTAATAGAAATAAAGAAAAAAGGTCATTTTTTACCGCCATGCAAGCAGAGGGTTAATACTTATTTAGAGGTTTGATCACACATTAAAAACATTAAGCAATAGTAATAGTGATGCCTCCAAATGTATTTAATGTTATTAAACGCTTCTATGAAACTTCCTCATTCCAAGTGTTCTTCTGCAGAACAATTTTTCCATGAAAACAGACCGATGTAACAAAAGCTGCAAAGTATGCATGATGTTCTGGCATGGTATCAACATTTAATGCCTCTTCCTTCAAGTTTGACGGATTACCCCTTTCATGTATGATCATGCACACACACACACAAACCACAAACACGCACACGCACACACACGCACACGCACACACACACACGCACACACACACACACACACACGCGCGCGCACACACACACACACACAAACCACAAACACGCGCGCACACACACACACACACACACACACACACGCACGCACACACACACACACACTCACACACACACACGTGTCAGATGCACGGAGCATCAGGGCGGCAGCAGACTTCCCACTACTATGGAGACCGCTGTCTCCGACCACTTTGAGCTTTAAAAATGCTCTCCAGAAACCTGCGGGTGACGTCACGGACACTACGTCCATGTTTTTACAGTCTATGGTCTACACATATAAAAGTAGCGTGTTGAAAATCGCCATGTTAAAGCAGACGAACAGACATTTTCACACACTTTTGCCTTCCATACACTACAAACATGTTAATCTTAGGTGAACAGGCCTCATGTATCCTCATCCCGGACGGCTTCATTTACACATCACAGACCGTCCTCATCCTTCATCTGTATCTGACCCTGGAACAGAGTCACGCCGCTCGTTTATCTCCATACAAAAGCAGTTAATGAGCGACTGCATTTCAGGGACAGAAAACACTATTCTACAGTGACCTCGAAAACCATGCAAGGACTTTCCTCTAATAAATACGAAAAAAGTACTGAGGAATTGGTTAAAGGTGAAGCGTGTGATGTGTTTGATGTTAAAACACTTGAATATTTACTTCTCGTTTGATGAGAAAGTCTGACCAGCCTGACAAAGCAATGCTGCGGTTTATCTGAAAAACGTGACACTCTTCACCTTTAACGCATGAGTACGGAGCAAAAATATTACTAAATTAAATAAAACTAGCCAAAAACACACTACAACATTTTTACATTTAATCAAACTTTAGTAAAAAAAACTTATAAAAAAAACTAGATTTTTAGTTGAAATTCTGGGTCATCTTTTGTGTTTTATGTTGACCATAATTGGTTTCCATGCAATATGCCAAAAAATGACAATATAAAAAAAATATATATATATGTGTGTGTGAGAGTGAGAGTGTGAGAGAGTGAGAGAGTGAGAGAGAGAGAGTGAGAGTGTGAGAGAGTGAGAGAGTGAGAGAGCGAGAGCGAGAGAGCGAGAGAGCGAGCGAGAGCGAGAGAGCGAGAGAGAGAGAGAGAGAGAGAGGTGTATGGTGATACATTTTTGGCATTTGGTTTTTCGTTTTTTGGAAACTGTAGATGAAGAAACAGTGAATTCTCCCTGGACGATTCAGAAGATTGTCTTTAATTTTCAGTAAACTTTGAGTCTTAAATTTCACGTTTTCAATATTTAGATTTTTGACAAGAAACAATAATAAATAAAAAAAATCAGATTTTTTCAAAGTGTTGATTTCTCGCGAATTGCATGGATGATGCCCATCATCGAAGTAATACAAATCTAACCAAAACACACCTGTGTGTCCAAACTCTGTATGTCCCAACATCTCAAGAAATCAAACGTTTAACCAGCGTTTCACACAGTTTAAAGATCAACAACACAATACGCCAAATGTTTCTCTTTGCTGAATCTACTATAAAGAAACCTGTTGCTTGAAATGACTGAACTTCACCAGCAAGCTGTTGACAGACTGAACGTCCATTAGAGTCGAGTTTCATGATAAAATGCTGTCGAGTGAAGAATAAGACTTTAACAAAGACAAACGATCACCGTATATTACACTCAGATGGATTTCACTGCCGGCAATAGTGAAGTAACGAGTGGAAGGGTTTAAAGTGTTTATCCTGGAAGAGTAAATGACATTCAAAACTCGTTATTTCCATCGCCATGTGATAGACTGAATGTACAAGCATTCGGTTAGAATAACACAAATATGTCTTAGTAATGAAGTACATCATTAATTCAGAATCCTGGCAGCTCGTGTGGTTTCAACACACCTCGGATTCTGCACATGCCATCTTTAATCCAATGTCATTGTTGTGGGTCGATGTGCAAAACTGGTTTTCACGGCTCTCGCCAACATCCCTCGTCCACCGGCCAACATGTAAATCCTGCGTTAGCAGAGACACAACAACACGAGCGTTTGGTCGTTCTGCTTTTAAAGGCAAAACACTGGCTTGCCTTCATCTCAAACCAGATCCTTAAATAATTCTCACCACATACGGACACAGAATCACATTATTAAAGCATAAGCCTGCAAATCCATACTTTCGATTTCCAGAATCAAATATGGATCACTTTGCAGGCCCGAGAGAAGGTTTACGCTTAACTGTCGAGAAGCATAACCTTGTAAACTCGTACAAGTGCAGGTCAAGATGTGCAGTGAGATCTCGTCGGATCATCAAGGTCTGACCAAAACAGACATTAAGCTTTTGTTCGTTAAGACATTGTGTGTACACGCACACGTTTGTCTCAATTCTTATTACTGCAATGCATTATAAATACAAAACATATTTCACATTGTATCACTATAACACACAGAATTTCATTGTTTTACTTCAGTTTGTAATTCCAATTATTTATGCAATTATGCAATTTCTAATTAATTTTGATCTGCATAAAGCCAGTACAACAAATACTGTTGTTTAAAAAAATAAAAATAATAATAGATAAATACACAAACACCTATTTTTGGGACCATTATGTTTTCTTTATGCATTATGACGTTATTTTGTGTACATTTACCCATCAAATTCCTATCAATTCAATGCAAAATAATACAAATACATTTTTTTTTATTTCAATTTCATTATTACTATATGCACAGATTTTTTTGTTCCAATTATTAAAGAATTCAAAATAAGTAAAAATAAAAAATAAAACAAATAAAATTACATTTAATTACTAGCATTCTTTTATAATTTTTTGATTAACCCTAACCCTAAGTACAACAAATAGTTTTATATTTAATAAATAATACATTTTTTCTGCAATAATTGCTTAGTTGAAAAGAAAAAAGTTTGAATGCTCCCAAAACCAACCTTGATTTTTATCTTTCTATCTTTTTTCCTTTAGATGTTGCACATAAATACAACTAAAACCGCATATATATTCTTCCCAAGCTTTACCTACAAACGTTTTTTTTTTGTCGAGATCGTAATTCACATTTAACGACACTAAAAATCACTGCAGATTAGAATCTGCTACATTAATTTCATTATGAGGACCACAGTGAAGCACAAGCATTCTGGCACCTTCTTCGGCTCGCTACATGAACACATTCGGAGCCACAATGGCGGTAAAAGTCTTCGTGGGAGGCCGCTGTTTTAAGAAAGCCATATCCCACCATAAACCTCTGTCTGCATCTATACATCTCCGCTCAACTGGACCAGACTCAACCTGAGACTCACAAATCTATTGTGTCTGTGTGCTTTGCACTTACATCGGCCTCCTGTCCCACAATGCTCCTCTGTTCTGGGGCCGTCCCGCGAGAACCGCACAGAAAGGACGCCAAAGCCTATATCACAAGCTTCATATAACACTGTGACCGAAGCTCAGGGTCTCCAGAAAGAGAAAGAGGTGTCCTCACTCATTCCTCTTTCTGTTCATGCCGCTTATCGGGTTCCAGACTGGAGCTATGAAAGAGAAGACGACATGAGAACAACCGTGGGGGAAAAGAGAAAGAATAGTTAGGTTAAAAGAGGAGGGAAATCACCAGAGAAACAATGTTATTGACCAGATGTTGCTCATTCATGGTTCAGGAGAGGTTTCACGATTTCACACTTACATCTACTAGCACGATAAACGTAATGCGTATTTGGCGTGTATGGTAATACGTTGTAGGCGTGCTGTCCTGGGGGAGGGCTCCTAGCAGGGAATGGCCCGAACCCAGTGAACCCCCCCCCCGTGTGATTAGAATTCTAGTGATATTGGTGGAGAAGGGGTGGTGGAGGGATGCTGCTTAACCGTCAACTAAGACAGCTGTATTTATGTCCCAGGGTTGATTACCTAGATTGTGTACCACCTGTGCTAATTAGCCTGAGTATCTGACATGCTCCTCCCGAACTTAGTTTATAGACTTCGTTTAAATTACGCACCAGAAGCTTCTTCTTCTTCAATCAAATAGATTAAAATAAGATCTCGAATTTAAACATTAAAACTGGAGCTTATTTTGGGGATTTTACTTTTTTTTTTTAATAACAATAAATTACATTTAGCATGTTTTCCCCTCAAATCCTCCCTGCTGCAATACAATAATACAAGCAAAAATAAATATTCATGACTGCAATATGCATGATTGTTTAAATTATATATATATATATATTGAAGATTGGACTTTTTTGTAATTACAATTATCCGCAAAAAGTTATAAATAAATAAATAAAAAATTAAATAGTTTTTTTTTTATCAAGCTTGTTTCAGGGAATTTCATACAAATTTTTGCAGGGTTTCTCCCTCATGCAATGCAAAACAAATACATTAATTTAAATGTTTTTAAATGTGTTTTAATGCACATTGTATTTGATTTTAATTTTTGGATTTATGCAATTGTTAAGTAATTCTGCCATACAAAGCCAATTGTTCAGTATATAGCCATTAATACCAATAATCAAAAGATGTTGCATGTTTAAATAAACCTTTAAAACAAACTGGTCTCAAACAGTTTTTCCCTGAAATGCCCTAGAAACGTTCTGGACGCAGTGTAATGAGTGTTGATGATAAGATGTAGAGGAGAGGAACGACAGAGAGAGAAGAACGAGTCTGCAGAAACTGCACGTACCTCATGACAAACGTGGAGTATGTAGATAAAACCTCGATGTTATTTTTACATAAAGCTGCAGAGAGATTATCATGATTGAATGTTTAAACAATGATGTGTTTAACACAAAACATACATTGATAATCAGAGGGAAAAGAAGGCCAGGCTGTCCAGAGACTAGCACACTGTGAAAACGATGGGTTTTTGAAGTTATATATAACACAAGGATTTTACAAGATAACGCTACTCCAGTCTGTTCATTTCAAAACTTTGTTTAATTTAATGTATTTGAATTATTTGTGACATATAGCAATTATTTAGCAGATTCTTTTTTACTGGAATGCAAAAAATAAATAAATAAAATGAATAAACATGCATTTTTAATCAAATTTTGTCTCAACTTTTTACAGTATCACCAAAGTAATAAAGTCAAGAAAGAGATAGTGGCTGATATTCAGTTCATTTGAGTTGAACACATCACAGTATTCAACACTAGACTGCATAATGCACACAACTGTAACACATCATCCAGGAACAATATGCATTCAGAAAAAAACATATACTGTGCACAATATTCATGCCGCAAAAATGAAAACCATACAGTACGATGCCATTCCAAACATAGCGCTTTTCAGGGAGCGCCAGCCGAGTTCACCTTTCACCTGAACCTCTGGTTTCCTCTGACATGGTCTTCTGTGCTCAGAATGCAAGAGAAACTCAAATCATTCACAATCCAACCTCTTCATTAGACCTCAGAACCGAGCTTTCATTCATGTCTTATAAAGATTGAGTGAGTCTGGACTGATGGTAAATCGGGTCACTGGCGCCGCACTGATTTCACAGCCTTCAGTACAGTCTGACGTCCACCACTGCTCTATATATTATTCATACATAGGTTTAATGAGTAGAAAGAGTTCAGACTCTGAGTGATGGTGCTGTGACTAAACTGTAATCCCATTAACACACTGATGTTTTAATGCTTTTGAGGAGAAGCCAGAACCAGTATCCGACTTAAAACCTGACAAGCACTGGCTCAGATTTAACCAGCTACACCGCTTACTACACGCAGCCGTGTTCGGTGGAATTAGAGCTCCTCTACTTTGACTTTTCACATCATTAAAACAGGTACTGTCTCTTTAAGATACTACAGCGGCGTGCACACATTCACAGGATTTGTGTCGGCCGGAGAAATACGTTCAGTTTAATATCTGCCAGCATCAGCGGTGACCAGAAACATCACGATCAACTGCAAGTCCAAAGTGTTTCTGAGATAGTTTACACAGATGCAAATGTTGATTTCACTAAATTTCACACTAAATCATATAAATTATCAAATGGATTGTGCTGACTGGTTTATACACAATTTGTGGGTTTTTGAAAAACGTCTCTTTTGCTCACCAAGTCTGCATTTATTTAAAAATATAAATATTACTATGAAAATATAGTAAAAATAGCAATAGTGTGAAATTTTTACTATTACAAATAACTGTTTTCTATGTGAATATAGTGTAAATTGTAATTTATTCCTGTGATCAAAGCTGTATTTTCAGCATCATTACTGTAGTCTTCAGTGTCACATGATCTTCAGAAATCATAATAATAAGCTGATTTGCTTTATTTCTGAGTATTTTCAATGTTGGAAAAAGTTGTGGTGCTTAATATCATTATGAAAACTGTAAAACATTTAGTTTTTCAGGATTCTTTGATGAATAGCAAGTTCAAAAGAATAGAATTTATTACAAATCGAAATCTTTTCTAACATAATACATGTCTTTACTGTCACTTTTGACCAATTTAAATGTATCCTTGTTCAATAAAAGTATTACTTCCTTTAAAAACACAGTACTTTACAAGTCAGAAACTACTGCTGTGTCCCATCAATGATGAATAAGGAAACATAAATGTCAAATTTAACGATGTTTAAATGTCAAACAAAGAAGTCTTTTAGTAACCAAACTGAGGTGTTTAAACAATGATCAACAAGATAATTTACCGTGTTTTACACCCCTGACACTACAAATGTTTGCTAGTGGTTTTAACGGACTCATTGATGCATTTAGTTTACAGTTCCCAGTTTAGCCATAATGCAACGAAACTAGTTTATACATATAATAAGACAGCACTGATTTTGCTTAAGAAAAGATGATGTCTAACAGCAGCTTTTAGCTGAACGAACGATGCTTTCACGTCTGTAGGGAGTGTCAGTAACTTGGCATCTGATGCCATAATGTCATCTTTTCATCATATTACAAAACAGTTCAATCCATTAACAGTGTGCAAAACTCTCCTCTGTTCCTCAGGAGTTATAACATATTCATTCTGACCGCTTAACTTATAATTACATATGCAATGCAAGTTGTGCTAGTTCTCTAGTTTGTGTTTTCTAGGCCAGTTCTCATCACACGTCTAACCTAGTTTGTCTGCACTAATCAGTAAAAGTGTAGAAGAACTACACGAGACTTCCAGCACTCAACTTTCAGCTATTCAGAGATGGTCTCCATATCACACACTATGAATTATTTATATATGCAAATGCAGAGCTTCAACATGCGTATACTAAAGCCCTCCCAACCTCACCGCCGTGTAACAAACAAATATCAGTTTTCTTATGCACGGACTCTTTTTCATGATTAGATCCAAATGTTTTGACGTTGTGTTTCTGAGCGAGTCTTTGGCTTCGGATGAAATGTTGGTCATAGTGCGTTTTGTAATGTGATAAATGATAGCGCCCCATCGCCGAGATCTCCGTGTCAGGCGGATGCTATTGACTTACTGTGTGTTCGCTTCACTGGCTACAACAAATGAAGCTGGAGGGATGCAGAGCAGTACGATGTTTGCTGATAAAGAAGATACGAGACTCTGGCTCAATATCTCTGACTTCTGTTCTCAACTCTGAGCTACTCCTGTCCTGTCCTGTCTCCTAAGAAATACAAAAACACTTCAGAATAGGTGAGCGACAGATGGCAGGTGGGACATTTAAACCCTGCTAAATATTAACTAGTAGCTGCTGTTCGGTGTCCGACTTTGTATGCAAACAGCAGCATGTCAGACCTAATGTTTGATTAAGTATCAGGTGTTTGCCATTTGAAATGCTTAAAGGAATAGTTTGCCAAAAACAGATGCTCTGCAGTGAATGGGTGCCGTCAGAATGAGAGTCCAAACAGCTGATAAAACATCACAATAATCCACAACACTCCAGTCCATCAGTTAATGTCTTGTGAAGCAAAAAGCTGTGATGTTTTTATCAGCTGTTTGGACTCTCATTCTGACGGCACCCATTCACTGCAGAGCATCCATTGCTGAGCAAGTGATGTAATGCTACATTTCTCCAAATCTGATGAAGAAACAAACTTCTTTAAAGTATTGATAGTTTTGTGGCAAAGTGGCAACTTCTGTACTGTGTCTTTTAGGAACGATTCACACAACAGACATTTGTTATGTTTGTGTTTCAATACTAAAGGCTCGTTCATACCAACGACAATAATTAAAACAAAGTTAAAACTAAAGAACAATATAAACTTTGACAACCAATCAGAATCAGCTCTAAAGAGCTTGAGCATTTAAAGCAACAGGCAACAAAACTGTAGCATGCAGATTTATAATAAAAAATGATATTGTGAGTTGGTGTGGACGCTAATAACTTTGTTATATTTGTCGTTCTTGGTGTGAACAGGACTTAAAGGGACAGTTACCCCAAATACATGTATTCGGTCATCATTTACTCACCTTCAAGTTGTTCCAAACCTGTATACATGTCTTTCTTCTGTTGAACACAAAATAATTATTTTGAAGAATGCTGTTAACCAAACAGCTGATGGTAGTTATTGACTTCCATAATATGGGGGGAAAAAACAATGGCTACCGTCAAATATTTGGTAAAATAATTTTCATTTTTGGGTGCACTGTCCCTTTAAGAATCATTATTCTGCTTTAAATACTGCCAACAAATTCAAAGAAACAAGAAAACAAAAACAAATGACGCATTGAGTTTTGAACAAAAGCGCTTTTATAATTATTAATATCAAGTCCTTTACAAATAGTCACCGTGTACAGCAGCCGTTTGCATGGCAAGTTTCACAGAGTCCAGAAATCATCAATGCAACGTGCTGCAAGCCCTTACGGATCCGTTTCTCATGCCGAGACAGGGATCAGACGTTTGAGAGATGTGTTCTTTCATCTCCTCAGCTAGAGATCAAATCATCAGTCTTTGAATTGAAAAAACATCTGAGAGATCAAACACAAATGAACCAGATACAGTTTTGTGGTATTGTTGCTGTTTTAAATCGCATGAAACCGTGCATATGGAGCGCAGCGAGTCACTCAGGCATGTAACCGAAGCATCGCCATGTGACAGCGCATCATTTTTATGAATGCTTATTTAGTGAATCTCATTACTTCACATGTCCAGGTCAATTTCACCCAAGATTAAAAAAACATTATTTTGCATAAAGAAAAATAGGTCTATTAAAGGATCATTCAACTTTTTTTTTGCATTGTGACATTTTCATTTGCATATTTTTCCCACAAATTCTCATTAACGAAATGAGAACGCTTTACATTTGAGCTCTGTGACTGAAAAAAAAATTAATATAGTTTTTTTTTACTGTATTCCATTAGAAAAATACAGTAAGACAATTATTTTATTTAAATAAAAAATAATACTGTTATAAAGAATATTTAACTTTTGTATAACAGTATTAAGAATTATTAATAATTCCTAATTATTAACGAAGCCCTAATAAAAAAAAAGCACTAATAATGCCACAATGCATAATATAATTTCCTATTTTATTTTGGGGTGAAATATTCTAATATTCACTATATTAGCATTTCCTATTTATTTAGCTGCTAATGATGCTTCTGAAAAGGTACAACAAACTCCATGTCATTTTCTCCAATTAGAGTCGTTTACTTGAGGATAACGAGATGATAATTACCTGTGTGTGCATCATGTTGCATTTATACTGTTCTACAGAAACTACACAAACAGCCGTAAACCTGATCTAGTCCTGACCCAAGCGTGTAGATTTACCAAGAGCACTAATTGTTGTTTCCAGGAGTAATGAGCAAATCAAATGAGTTTCCTGGCCAGTGAAAGGTTGTGAATGTGGATCTGTGACCGTGTGCGAGTGTGTGTCAGTCTCTTGCACGTGGCGGTTGGTAATATTGTTGTGTTGGTCGAGCGCTGCGAGGTTGTCCATCTCCTCCTCTTCGAAACTCAAGTGAATTCTCATAGTAAAGGTCTTCGTCATCCTGTAAAGAAGTTACCGGGAATGAGTGACCAATGTTACTGATAAATGCAAGTCTGTCGCATCAGTCATGGGAAACAGAAGACAAACTGGTCTTTACATAAATATAACAGCCCAAAAAATATATATTTTGAGAATTAACTAAACCAAACCTTAATAAAATAAATATATAATGTAAAATATAATATATATATATATACTTAATTATAAAAACAGTACATTACTATTGTATAATGTACTGTTTTAATAGTAAACAAAATAAGAATCATAATTTTATATTTTCCAAATAATATTTTAGACATTAATAATATGAAAAGACGACAGACTGGTCTTTAAATAAATAAACAACAACCAAAAGTGTACATCTTGGTACGTGGAGCAAAAATAAACAAACAAATGTAATAATAAGTTGAACTTAAATACAATTTAAGTAAATAAATAAGTGGATTTAAATAAGAAAATATTATTAAATAAAAAATATATAATAAAAAAACAGTACAATATTATAATATACGGTTTAATAATTAAAAAAGATAAAGTAGTAATTATGTAACTTAAAATAAACTAAATATCTTTCAGCTAATATTTGAGACATTTATGATATTTTTCACAGTATAAATTAGGTCTGCATAAATGAAAACGTATAAAACCCTTTTACATTTTATGTATGGTGGTGATATTGATTAGACTTAAATCTAATTGTTTAAACAAAAACAATCAGAAAGAAAGAAAGAAAGAAAGAAAAAAGGAAAGAAAGAAAGAAAAAAGGAAAAAAAGAAAGGAAAGAAAGAAAGAAAAAAGGAAAGAAAGAAAGAAATAAAAAAGGAAAGAAAGAAAGAAATAAAAAAGGAAAGAAATAAAGAAAGAAAGAAAGAAAGAAAAAAGGAAAGAAAGAAAGAAAGAAAGAAAGAAAGAAAGAAAAAAGGAAAGAAAAAAGGAAAGAAAGAAAGAAAGAAAGAAGGAAAGAAAGAGATAAAGAAAAAAAAAGTAATTTATTTAATTTAAGCAAGCATGAATAATTGAAGCATGAAAGCATGAATATTAATAAGCAAGATTTATCTCACTCTGTACAATGTTCCCAAATGATATGTTTGCTACAAGCAGCACTCATAACACCTTCAAATGTTCTAGGTTTTGTAACAGAGCTCAACGAACACAGAGGCAGACAGGAACAACTCACTTTTTGAGTACAATTTCTGGAAACTTATGACTAACTTCACTACATTAGAAAGTCAAATATCATATAGTGGTCGACCGATGTTGTTTTTTTTGACAGCCGATATCTTAGAGAACAGGGTGGCCGATGTATATCATTTTAATTATTCCAATTAATATTTAAGAAATGAGAAATAGCTTGAAAATGATAAGTGTAAAACAAAAATACGTATACTTTAAATGACAACTACTTGATTCTGTAATCCTATTACAGTATTTTCACAAATAAATAAATATAAAAAATATATATAAATAAAAAGGAAGTAAACACTGTAACCCAACAAGGCTCTCAGTAATCTGGGACGTTTGTGTGCATGGGGAATATATATATATTTTAAATAATGTCAAGGTAACACTCATTTGACGTACAGCACACAGTGAAAAAGACATGAACATGACTGGGCAAATGATAAAGCACAGCATAGTCTGAAATCATGAGTTTAAAGTTCGTCGATCACGTGTCTCCAGTGAAGCTGAACTCTCCTCCTGTCAGCATTAATTAACACGGACCGACCGGCACACAGAGAACACGAGATCATACGGGACACTAGGGCTGTCCTCGACTAAAGACTGTTCTGGTCGACTAGTAGTCGTTCATTTGAAGCATTAGCCGACTAATCGCACTTTTATTAATAAAACATTTAAATCATAAATATGAGCCTTTAACTGCCTACGTAGCCTAATAACCACTCATAAAGCTTGCCACAGCACACCGGCAGAAGTTATGATTATTAATGTCATGGATAAACAGTAAGGAGGCTGCATTATCATTAATAATTTCTATGTTTTCGGCTTAAGAGATGACCGGCTTACACAAACTCATCACCTCCACGGTAGTGATGTTTCATATGGATTACATAATCCGAGAATATTGTTTTCCATTTCAATTTGGTTAATTTGAAAGCAGACATTTCACTCTATCCGAGACGGCAGAAAGCGCATCCTGTTTGCTTTCATTATTTTACAAAAGCGCAATGATTTGTTGTTATTGTAAGTGCACACAAATAAACGTAGTCTTTACAGATTTGAAAGATGCATTACTCTTATCTGTATGACCAAAACCGAGGGAGCATTTTAAGAGCAAGTGAGTGCACCGGCGCCTCCATCTGTCCTGCAGGGAGCGCTACTGTTCAGCTTACACACTCCGCACACACACACTTGAATAGCGCACATATTTCTAGATTAGCATCAGATTAAGCGGCTATGTAAAGTTGCTGCTACTAACATATTTCAGATGATAAGTCATATTTAAGGTCGATGAATGATGGCGAGCGTTTGGATGTCCTGCCCGATGTACTGTATAAGCACAAAGACCAGCCGTTAACGATCTGTCCGTCACGTGTGACTTCGCCAATGTGGATTTTATGTATTTATTTTTCCGCGACTAATACAATTTTGGACAATCAAGCCTCTTCTGGCAGACTAACAGCCCTACAGGATACAAACGCACACGTTATAAGGTCTCACAGCTGGATCCGACTAAGTCTGCAAGGTTTGTGACTTCTCTATAGCTTTTAACTCCTTTGTTTAGCATTGATTATTAGACAGACGTCTATCCCTATTAGAAAGAACTGTTAAACTGTGACAGCAAACGATGAAGAGGGAGAATGTGAACACTGTGCTCTTCATTTACAAAATAATTGATATTCATCTCTTCAAATATCAGCCTTGGCAATATATCGGTCGACCACTAATATCGTACTTTTCACTATATTTATAATATTACTATATTTCTATCAAGGTCCTCGAAGTAGAAAGTTATTACCATGTAGCAGCTTTGAAAGTCGGAGGCTGAATTGTTTATTTAGTAAAAAGTGACTTTTTTTAGACAGTCTATAAGCAATCACTCTTGTAGGGCTACGTGAAGTGATTTCTCAGAAGTTTTTGGACACTGACCAGGTGGAAATGTGATATTTATTTACAACAATAATAATGTTAATATTATGTTAATATGTTCCTGTGTGGCTCAGTGGTAGAGCATTACATCAGCAGCGCAAAAGGTTGTGGGTTCGATTCCCAGGGAACACATGTACTAATGAAAATGTATAACCTGAATTTAATTGTAAGTTGCTTTGGATAAAAGCGTCTGCTAAATGCATAAATGTATATATATATATATATTCAACAATTTAGCAAACTAAAATATTACCTATAAAGCCACATAACTTTTGAGTGTCTTCTAACAAAACACATTATGTGTTTGACTTGAAGCAGCACTGCAGGCTGTTCTGTGTATGATATCAAAGTACTGCGAGAGCGATTAGAAAGCATTTTTTGATTTTAAGTCAAATAAATCTTGCTGTTGTAAAGTTAATCAGCTATGGTTGTGTTGCTGGGTTTTCATGGTCCACTCGGGTCACATGTAGATCACTACCATGCTGCTTTTGTAGGGGTTGGGTACCGGTTAAGTTTGATCAATTCCGATTCCGCTTATCGATTCAGATTCCAACGCGATTAAAAGATGAAGTCAAACATTTAGATATCAAACATATTTATTCTGTGTCTCCTTTTGCAAAACAATTTGTTGCAGATGTATACAATCAACAAAAATCAGCAGGCTACATAAAAACTGGACTCTTTAAGAGATGTTTGTGTGTAAAATAAAGCTGCATGAATCTGGATTAATAAGAGGAGGTTGTTCTCACGATTCTGAAGAGAAAACTAAACAAAATCACATGTAATCTATGAATGAATGATTCAATGACTCACTCAACATTTACTTGTTTTATTACTGGATCAATCAGTGTTTTTTAATTAATCTCTTATATGACACAAATACATTTTAACAGCCCCTTTTCACAACCTACTGGCTCAACAATGTAATCATTAATCTTTATTTTATATGTCAAATTACTTTTAAAAGGTGATTTACTCCATTTTGATCGCTACCGTACACATCAGTGTTTATATCTGAACTATAGAGTTTATTCCAGTACTTATGTGATTGTTTGTAACACAGAAATGATGGCTGAAAATACTGAAGTTGCTTTATTCATGTACATGACAGCTGCTCTTTTTAGGTCAGCGGCAACACAAACCAAGAGAGATGATAACGTTGTGATCGCACACGTCAAAGGTTGAGGAATGGAACCGAAAGTAGCACGTTGTTGTTTGAATCGTGTTTGTTAACTTAAAGTGCTTTGTCATGTTGGTGGTGACACCGCTCTTGTAACATGTTTAGCTTTTCACAACTATTATACTTAGCCTTTTCAGCTTCTGATCGCACGTGTAGCCAAACTTTGGAGCACTTAGGTTAGCGAGGAAGGTCCCAGGTTGGATCCTCACAGGAGGAGGAAAAAAAGGAGCACACAGGAATCGATAGGCGGAATCAAAAATTTTATTTTACAACAAGTACCTGATTCCTAACCTTAAGTATCTAAATCTGGTATTGGAATGGATTTTCGATCCCTAACCCTAGGTAGGGGTGCTAAATAAAATAGTTTTTCGCTTTTGTTTCTATAGGATTTTAACATTCTGAAAGCTTTATTTGAAAGATATTACAAGCTAGTCAGTCATTCAGTAGGTGTAATGTTTTTTACGTTGCTTCAGATGCATGGTAACGCAAGTATTATATACAACAATAAAACATTGCATTGATGTTAAAGAAATTAACTTTTGGTACTTAAGTACTTTTAAAAACAAGTACATCTGAACTTCTACTTAAATAAAAATCTCTTTACAACTTTCACGTGTAATTGAGTAATATTTGACCAGCAGTAATGTACTTTCACTCAACTATTGTGTACTTTGTCCACCTCTGCTTACCCACACATCCATGTGCAGAGGTTTGATATTGTGAAGCAGAACTTCTTCGCAGTTGCCGTAATCGCTGAACACAACCACAGCCGTGGAGCCCGACGGGTGGATGGCGTCGATTCTCGCCCGATAAAACTGCCACAAAAATGCAAACATGTTTTACAAGAACACAAAACGAGAAAATGCAACAAAAGCATACATAGTCGCGTTCTGGAAGTAAAAGCTCCATTCATTTTCTCCACAGGGAAATTTATATTCAATAACAAACATTACAGACTACTTCAGCTGCAGTGCAATTTTTGATTCAATGGGAGTAGATCTACATATAATGCTTTTCACCATTATGTAATCTTGATGGCGGTTATAGTAAAAAGATTTCCACATGTAATGCTCATTTCATATGCAAAGGTGCCAGCCAATCACAGCGGTGGGAATTTGCATTACAGCAGACACCAATAAATCAGAGGCTAAACTCAAGAGTTAAAAAATTACCATTTATAACACATTTTTGATGAACAAACTAAACCAAGATTATATGTATACCTCAGGAAACATACAATGATTTAAAAATGCATTTCATGATCCCTTTAAAATCATCATGTTTAAAAGTTTAGGCTAATTTCTGGTGAAAAACTACATTATCTATGATACTATACAGAAAACTCAGTCACCAAACTGCTTAAATATTTGGATATACAGGTGCATCTCAATAAATTAGAATGTTGTGGAAAAGTTCATTTATTTCAGTAATTCAACTCAAATTGTGAAACTCGTGTATTAAATAAATTCAATGCACACAGACTGAAGTAGTTTAAGTCTTTGGTTCTTTTAATTGTGATGATTTTGGCTCACTTTTAACAAAAACCCACCAATTCACTCTCAACAAATTAGAATAGTTTATAAGACATTATAAAAACATTTTTAGTGAATTGTTGGCCTTCTGGAAAGTATGTTCATTTACTGTAAATGTACTCAATACTTGGTAGGGGCTCCTTTTGCTTTAATTACTGCCTCAATTCGGCGTGGCATGCAGGTGATCAGTTTGTGGCACTGCTGAGGTGAAGCCCAGGTTTATTTGACCAATTTTAAAAGAGTAGTTTTATATCTTTCCATCGTTTTTAATTTGACTCATTCACAAAGCATCATGGGATTGTAGTTCTTTTCTTCAATAAAGCCATTAAGTACACACTTTGTAAAATTTTTGAATGTTTTTTGTTTTGTTGTTTGTTTAAAATAAAGGTTTGTAATGTTGTGATTCACCTTGTAGCTGGTTGGTTAGGTTAACGACTTGCTTTAACGAAGACTTTCCCTATGGGGAAAAATGAATGGACAAAACACTTCCGGAATGGACACCACTTACAAATAACGCAAACGACTCACCTTATTGTCTTCCCAGTAGAGTGCTAGACACTGGTCACCAGCTCTCCAGTTGATGTGATTATTTGTGTCCTGCTCTCTCGGACCTTTGATTGGTCCAGATCGTTTCTTGGGGGCGGAGTTATGCGTGTTGGTTTGTTTTTGAGGCGGGGCTGAAGAATGCAGTTTGACTGGACCGGTCCGTCTGTGTTCTAAATCACCATTAGGGAACAGCGCGTTTGAAACCCCGCCCACTTTGATCACCTGACTCAATCCAGCGTCCTGCGAAAAGTCTTTTTTTGTTGCATCTTGGGAGCGCTCAAAGTAGCCTGAATTGGGTCTTTCTGGCTTGCCTTTCCTTCTGTTGTTGGGTTCGTTTCTGGATTTGGGATCCGAGCCGAACGCAAGAGGATTTGAGGATTTGGGAGCCTCAGACCCGTTTGATTGGTTTTTCCTAAACAACGCAGGTCCTGTACCATCCTGCTCTTGCAATCCGCCGTTCTGTGGTTCCTGCGGGAAGCTTTTTGACCCACTATGCTCTTTTCCAGCGGGACCCTGTTGCTCCCTGGACTTCCCCATCGAGGTGTACATATTTCTAGCATCTTGAGTGTCGTTCCTCCATCGCTCTGATCCTCCTCTTCCCGTTCGCTCTCCGTCCCTCCATTTCTGAGGCTGGGAGACGCTGGAGGAGGCTGCGCTGGGTTTAGGAAAGTCTACTTCCTTCTGGAAGCGTGGAGGCCTGTCGTTTCTCTGCGAGCGTCCCTCGTTTCGGGGAGGGTGCCTGGACTGGGTGGCATCAAAGGACATTTGATCGGTGTTGGGGAAAGTCATCTTAAACTGGTGGTCTTGTTTTGACTCTAAAGTGTGAATTACGAGAAAAACAGTAAAGCAACGGATTAAAAACTGTAAATGTAGTAAGGGCCTATTATGAAAAATGAATGTGAATGAGTGGCGCAGTTTCATTTACTACATTCAAGGGACCAAAAAAAATGCTCCCACTGTATAATCAAAGTAACAGTAATTTAAAACTAAAATTTAAATTATTTTTAAAGAATCTTTCACAACATTTCGTTTAAATTTTAACAGTAAACCTTTTTTGTGAAGCATTTTGTTGCCAAAAAACTAAAATAATTATACATTTTCACTTGACTACATTTGAAAAGATTAATTATATTTTTTATTTTTTTGCATTCATTTGATTACCACCATTTTTTATAGTAAATCTGCATTAAATAATAAATCCAACATACTTTCTGAAATTATAAATCTAATATTTTACATTTTGTAAAACTTAATAAATGATTCAGGTTTTAAGAATTCAGTTGATTCGAAACGCTTTATCATTAACATTTAATTACACCATTAAAATGGAATCCAGAAACCAAAAAACAAAACAAAAATTGAAAAAATAAATGGATTTCATAAAAACTTACATTTCTAATAGTTTGCTGTTAAATTGAACTATTAATTAATAAATCAATAACTCTGATTAGCTGTTTGATTATAAAACTTTTAATGTAATTATTAAAAAGGGATTCCAGAAACATTCTAATGGAAGACAGAATTTGGGGGGGAAATTAAACAGATTTCATAGGGCCCTAAAAAATTAACTTTGCTTAACTTTCAATAAACTGTTGTTAAAAGTAATGTTGTGTTATTATAATTAGTCAGACTTTAATGTAATCAATAAAAAGGGAGCCTAGACAAATTAAAATCTGGGGTGGGGGGGCTGAATTTAAAACAAGAGAACAAAATTAATAAAGCGCAAATAAAGTTATTACCTGCTATGCCAATCAATTAAATGGCACATTTCTTCACAAATACAGAACAGCTCCAAAAAGACCAAACTCACTGAAAGGCCTGTTACATGTTGTTTTACATATTTTTTGTGTCTTGCACCATGAGCGTTACGTTACGGCATTTAAGTGACCTTTTATGATGACGAGAAATGATTTAAAAGCACAAGTGGTAATAAAGTTCATTCAAGAAAACTGTCAGAAATAACAACTTAAATGCAGGACACAGTGATGATGCAGTGCACTTCAAAAGCACAATTACAGTGTGTTTCAGGTCATTCTGACTCAAAGCAAGAGCTTGAATATTAAAACAACAGCACTGAAAGAGCGGAAAAATACAAACCGTTTCTCCACATATTAGCCCTGTCTGTTTTCTCCTAAAGCCATATGTCAGGCAGAGCTTACCAGCCGCAGAGACTTATCTAAAGCTGACTAATAGAGCACCTTCATTTGGGACTGGCCATCTGTTTGAGTTCTGCAGCCCTCTGGGACTTTAACATAAGAGATTAAATATCCGGATACAATGTTCCCATTATTAAGATTGCTTCCTCTGCAAATGCAGTAGATGAAGCAAATTATACAATAGCTTTAAAGCGATTATTTATAGTTATTACTGAAAAATAAACTCTGATCAAAATGGGACTTTTATCATGCTAAAGAGTTTATTCTGGAAGATAACTGTGCATTATCCCACTTTTAATACAGATGCTCGCTAAATACATAAATCCACATGAGTTGGAAGATTTGAATTATACAAATATTATATATTATGAAGTACATATAGTAGGAATCATGCAGATATACAAGTGTTTAGTACTTCAGTTAGTTGGCACAGAAAAAAAATGTTATTGTAAGGATTAAGTAAAACTATGAAAGAAGTTTCTTCATCAAGCTGAAATAAAATAAAACAGTAGAAGAAAACCTTAAACTTAACTTAAATCTTGTCCTGGCATCTAAAAAAAGCTTAAAGATAAAGTACTAAAATTACTTAAGCGATAACTAAGATAAAAATTAAAGCTAAACAACAATAATAACTAAAACTACTGAAATTAAAAAACAAAATATAAATAATAACACCCCCCCCCCCCCCCCCAAAATTAAACAAATTATAATTTAAAATATTGATAAATACTAAAATAGTATATAAATAATACTAAAATAGCAATGCTCTATAAAAACAAATTCAGTGTACCGTCAACGGACAACGTCCCCATTTTTGACTCCAGGAAGTCAAACAGTGTGCTGGGCCCGGATGGCCTTCCTCCTGCTTCCTCATCCTCATCTTGTCTGGAGCGTCCCCTTCCACGACCCTTTCCTGTCAGAGAACAAATAAACCAGCAAATTAAAAAAGACAAACAAGCAAAGTGGCAATGAAAACAATCAATTTGGGATGCTAGATTCTCGTCAATGGGTTTTATTGCACTAAATAAAATAAAATAAATCACCTTTATGTTAAAACTTGTGTATAAATTAATCCTATGAGTTTAAGCAACCAACACAACCCTGCTCTTCTAACATCTACAGTCTGCTTTCTTGAGCAGTTGCATATCTGGCAACGATCTGAAGGTTTACCTCGAGGTGGTGGGCGGCTCTGCTCCGTCTCGGCCGCTTTGGGTTGGTTTGTTCTGGTGAGCAGGAAGTTAAGGGCCACCTCCAGGTTATTGTTGTTATCTAACAGGGCCTGTCTAGCCGCCTCTCGGTTAAAGCCCATCTCCATGATGTCCCTCAAAGCGCGCTCGTCGACCTTGAAGAGACCGCAGAAGCAACATGAAACAGCAGAAAGGAATTTGATGAACTCGAGGGTCAAAAGAAAATGCATTCAAATCAGGGACAAAAGAACAGATGTAGCGAACAGAAAGCACAAAAGCATTCTGCCTTGCAATCAAAAACAAATCAGACACAGAGGGGTCACATCAGTGCTTACGTCAGTCATCGATTCATCTTTTACTAGAGAAGGCATGTACTCTCTTACAGAGAAATAATGGAATTGAATTATAACTAAAATCCATCGTACAATTTTGGGGCACTTGACGTGTTTTCACGAATAGTTATTTAAGAAACACAAAAGTGAAAACAGCAGATTTTAAATCCATTAGCACAAAAAAAACCTTATACATAAATGTTCAACCCCTGTGTTTAAAGTCTAAATGAAGCACTTTCAATTATGAATTTCTCCTTGTATATGGTTCAAAAGTTTGAGGTCAGCATGATTTTGTACTTTTGAATAATTCCGAAATTAATTTTACAAACAGGTAATTAATACATCTAACAGCAAAGGCGCATTAAAATGACAGTTATGTAACAAAAAATGTAAATAAATGCTGGTCTTTTTAACTTTCTTTTCAGAGTATCCTGAAAAACTAAATGTGTCAGTTTCCACAAAAATATGAAGCAGCACAACTTTCAACGTCATAATAATAAGAAATGTTTTTTTGAGCAGCAAGTCAGCATATTACTCAGCTTTGAACAAATACATTTCATTTTTACTATATATATTCACATAGAAAACACTAGTTTTAAAATGTAATAATATTGCACAATATTGCTGTTTCTAATCAGAACGTTCGTCTGTTTGAGCGACCAATCACATTAGTTTGGGGCAGGGCTATCCGTTTGACTGACCAATGACTGAGCAGCAGGATTTTAGAAATTATTTTTGTTAGTTATTATTTTTGTATGACAGACTTTATGACTCCATAGCTTGATATAAATGTATATAACTTGTAACATTCATCTATAAGTACGTTTATATAATCATTAAAGGGTTCATTTCATACAGTGTTATATTAGTATCATTCAGATTTTTTGTTTTTGTTCAAAAAATATATATTTTTTTGCTTTCCAGTTACTTTAAGGTAAAGTTCTAGTAAATTGTTGTCCGTTTTTTTTTTTAAATATGACTATATATTTTTTCATAATTTTTTATTAATTTATTTCAGTTTTGTTATTTTTAGAACATGAAGTTAAACTACATGAAAATTAGAAATTAAGCACTGGAACATAACAGAGATAAAATATGTTTTTTATTTTTATTTCAAGTAACATAAATGTTTTTATGGTTTTAGTTAACTATAATAACACTTATTCATACAACATTTTGTATAAGTCTTTTCAAAAATAATTCAATTTGAGATGAATAAAACCTCTCCCAGGCGGTTGTTCTTGTCCGTGAGACACAACCACATTCGGACATTTCATGAAGAAAATACAGTATGAGTGATGCATGTTTGTGTAAAACTCAAGCGTCTTGGCCTGTTTTATCATCCACAAATGTGATCGCTTGGTAAAGTAACAACACTAAATCTAGTAAGGATGCATTTTAAACAGACCCCCTGGTTTACAACTAACAACACTGTTTTGTTCTCAGTGAGACTGCAGAAAAACAGCTGCATATTTCACTAAACTAGATGTTGGATCTAAAGTTATGATCATTACGTTCAGTCTATTTGGATCTTCTGTGTTTTACAGGATTCATCTTTGGCTCTCACCAAATCTCTGTAAACTCCTTCGGACTTGTTCTCCGTCCACGGCTTTTCTCTCTCCTCTCGTCTTCTTTGATAGGGGTCTCGGTTCTTGTAGGTGGATCCTGGATTGGCAAGGTTTCCACCTGCAATGCCTCCACCACCGAACGTACGCATCTAAAACAAACCAAAGGAGAAGACCCCAGATGCACGATGAAGAACACAAGACACTGGTGTATCTCCAGCTATTTAAGAGCTGATTTTACAACGAACAATGTTTCTGGACATCACAAGTGTGTTTTGAAACACAGCCCAGGTGCTGCTTTTAATCATTTATGAGGTGTTCACTTATCACGTTACGTTTGTAATTACATGCAAACATTTCTTAATTAAATATCGGAGAATATTAAGTTCACCCATGGCCTAAGGACGCAGTCATGAGAACGAACAAATTCAATTACATATTGCTTTAATATATCAATATTTCATTATCAAAAGGTGCTACTTTGTTGCAGGGGGTGAAAATCATATTTATTCTGAATTGAAATGCCAATATCTTTGCACAGTGCAAAACACTGAACTCTGGGGGCTATAAGTACGTTACTGGTAAAAACGCTTTTTATTAATTAGGATTTGAACATGTTTTTGAAAGACGCCAAGGCTGCATTTATTTGATCAACAGTTTAAAAGCAATTATATAAAGTTGCAATTTTAAAGTTGCATATTTGAATACATTTTAAAAAGTAACATTTATTTTATGAGAATTCTTTGACGAATAGAAAGATTAATGGATTTAATTACAGATTAAACGTGTTAATTTTTATAAAAAATAATAATTACTTAACCTAAACTTTTAGATAATAATGTATCACGGTTTCTACTAAAATATGAAGCATCAGAAATGTTTTCAACATTGATAATAATCAGAAATATTATAATGATTTCTGAAGGATAACGTGGCACTGAATACTAGAGTAATGATGCTGAAAATTTAAAATGACATTTTAAATATATTCACATAAAAAACATTGTAATAATTTTCCACATTTGTACAGTATTTCGTATCAAATAAATACAGCAAAGAAGAGACTTCTTTAAAAATCAAACAGTAGTGTACATTGATTTCACAAGAGCTGCATCTTTAAACATATAGTCATCGGGTGGACTAACGGTTCATATTATTAAATGTCTCCTAATACTCGTTAAGGACGACAGCACACCTCTTTACTCTTGGCGACCTCTGCGATAGCGGCGAGTCTTTGTTTCTCAAACTCGTCATTGTCTTCAGCAGATTTGACGGCGTTCGTGCTCTGCAGGGTCTTCCTCTGATCCAGAGCACTGCTGTCCACCTGCTCATTATGAGCACATTTCTACAGAGAGATGAAACAGAGTCAAATCATCCTCATCAATAGCCAGAAGGTCAAAGGTCACAGTGAAAGAAGCTGAGCGAGTTCTGACCTGTCCGAAGGGAACGAACGGAGGAGGTCCTCCTTCTGCACCAATGTTTCTTCGGCTGTGTTTGGTCAGGCTCTTTTGTGGGAAAAAGTTGTACATTAGATGCTATTAGCATTTTTACCAATATTTTGAATCTGTTTTAATATCTTTTAAACTGGTTTTGCATTTTAGTTAGTGTTAATGAATTTGCTGGGTGTTTGTCTTTTTTTTTATATGTATTAAGTTTATTTTAGTTTTAGTTACTTCATTAAAGTAAAATGAGAAATGGGAATTATCTGAAAGTTTTTTTTTAGTTAATGTTGATTTTATTTCAAATAATGACGATTATTATGGTTTTCAGTTTTAGTTCATTATAATAACCTTGATCCATCAGAGAGAATAATCTTTGGACTGAAGTTATTTACTCATCAAGATGAATAAAGCAATGCATCTTCATGCTATCTGGCTTTGATAATTAAAATAAATCATCTGTTGCCAATGTGTCATCCATCACCGAGCTAAAACATGATGAATATTAACAGATGGTTACAGACACTAAGGCGTCTGTTTTTTAAGTTTTAATGAATAGAACCTTTAAAAGGGTCACATTTTACACTTTTGCATCTCAGTTTTTCCTGAGCCCACTAGGGGTGACCCCGAATAGTCGACGATTCAATGCTTCATGAGCCTGATTTGACTCCCAATCTCAGTCGAATATTCGCTGAGGTGTTATGATCATGCCGTTTTGGCTATATGGGGGGTGCTCAAATGTCTGATTCACAGAGAACTACCGGTTTTCTCCTAATAAGTTAATACAGCCTGTTATGATAATGCTGTAAATAAGAATCTGGAAAGAAAGAAGCCATAAATAAATATCTTAACATGCATGAATGAATCCAACCTCCCGTATAGTTTTAAATTTCACTTTTCATAATGCGTGACTGACAGAGGAGCATGCGGCAGGGATTTAAATCTTTAACACAAATTGACACAGGCAGAGTGAAAGACAGGATTTTTTTCCCCCGAACAGGTAGGGTACTAGTTATTTCAAAACACTTTCGCTGCTTTATAGTGTATCTAGGCCTGCTATTATATATCTCGTATGAGATGCATTTGGTTGAGATACGCTGCAGTAAAAGCGCTTCATTGTTGTAGGCTACTACGGTGATTATCTCTTTAGCACACATTGCGTGCAGGACAAACAACAATAATATTAATGACTATGACTCAGACTGTCATATACATAACATTATAATGAGAACACTATTATAATAAAACACTGTTCGTTGTGTGTTTTGCTGCCGTGTTTCTGCACGTTGTTGCATGAAGAGCGCATCCACATAATGAGTTCATTCAGAGTCGCAGATACGTTCACTTCTGCACTCGGGGAATTTTGTGCAGATAGCCTGTAAAGTTGTAAAATAAATAACGAAGCATATTCTGTATGAGAGAAATGAGATGAATCCCATTCATTTAAAAGAAGAGCTATCATATGCTTCATTTTACTGGTCATCTTCAGCATGCACGGCTCAAAACTGAAATGCAGAACATTAATATCTATGGCATATAGCCTACATAACGTTAGAGCACTATTTAATTATTTTTGTGAATTCTTAGGGTTTCACTGACGTTTAATGTTAACTATGTTTTAATCAAAAAATAAAACATTATTTACCCCGTTTGTATCTGCGAGGCATCCGTTACACATTTCCCTGTGTGTTTAAGTCAGTAATAATTACTGTTGAAAAACATCCTTTTTTCTGTTAAGGAAATTGTCTAAACTGAAATCTATCCTTTCATATAAGGACTTGGAGATTGTTTTACATGCTTTTATTTCCACACGGTTGGATTATTGTAACGCTCTCTATCTCGGCATAAGTGAATCCTTGGTTGCTCGTCTTCAGTATGTTCAGAACGCTGCTGCAAGAATTTTGGGAAACACCAAAAAACGAGATCATATAACGCCTGTATTGATATCCCTTCATTGGTTACCAGTGAAATACAGAATACAATACAAGGTGTTAATGTTTGTCTATAAAGCACTGCACAATCAAGCTCCTGAATATATAAAGGACATGTTAATCCCTTATCAGTCCCAACGTCATCTACGTTCCTCTCAAAATATGCTTCTAACTGTCCCGCGGTCTCAGTTGAGGCGTAGTGGAGACCGCGCTTTCTCTGTCGCGGCTCCTGCACTCTGGAATGTATTACCATTATCCATTAAAGTATCGTCAAGCATGGACATTTTTAAAAAGGACTTGAAGACTTATCTTTTTTATCAAGCTTTTGGTGTTTAATTGAGTTGGAGTATTGTGAAGGATGTGCTTGTTATGTCATATTGCTATTTTATGTTGTATGTATTTTAGTATTTTTATGAACTATGGACAGCACTTTGGTCCATTCTAATGGTTTGAAAGTGCTCTATAAATAAAATTGAGTTGAGTTGAGTTGAGTTGAATGTCTGACTTGACTCTTGGTAGGGCTGCGACAACTAATCGATAAAATCGATTATGAAAATAATCGACAACGATTCTCATTATCGATTAGTCGGGTCTGCCCACAGTGTACATCCAACTTCAGCCAGTTGGGTCAAATTACAGCACTGAATAACGCATTTCTATGGAGAAAATGCATCTAAAAATAGTGGAGGAAACCGAATGAGATGACGCGGGAGAGGTACGTGATCCAAGCTGCCCAAAACATGATCATTCTTTATTTTAAACTTTAATTTAAATCATTAGCATAATGGCTTTCCTGGTCAGGCGCTTTGACAGATGCGTGTGCGTCCTCAGCGCAAAAACTTTCAGTTTACGGTCATATCCTTATCTATAAATGTCACAAATTCACGCGAGCATTTCCATTTTTGCATAAAGGACCGTCTTGACAGTGAAGTTTAAAATACCGAATGAGCGGCAGGTGCGTGCACGCGGCACACGTCAGAAGAAACACAGAGGGAGACACTTAAAAGACTATTCAGAGCAAAAATATCCATTGTGCTGAAAGACCTGTTGTTGAAAGTTCATTTAAGGTTTAAAAGTCAACATGCAGTGTGAGTATTTTATGAGTGTAGGAACTTTAAAGGAATAACAGCGTGTAATTCTGAATATAAATATCAGACGCTTCATGGCTTTTACAGGATAAAGAAATGACAGAAAGACGTGACTGTGATCAAAGTGAACATGTGTTCCTGCAGAACATTACTCTTACCTTTTGCTTAACACCGAGTTTGTGTTTATATTCTTCTTTATTATACATTTTTAATAGAGATTTAAACTATATTCACTATATACAATGCTTAAATGTATTAAAACAAATGCATGTAAGGTTTGTGCCACTGCTGCTATAATATAATTATTGCTGTTATCTATAAAAGAAAGGCAGAGCACTTTATAGTGGATTTATTTTTCAGATGCTCAATTACAGTCAAAAAGTACAAAAACAAAGCTAGCAAGAATGAAAGCTGTTGCAAGGCATAGGAGGCCATTTTTTGTTGTTATGTGAATTAATAATAGTTGTTTCAGTTTGTTATTTGCCCAATAAATGACAATAGCTTTTTGACAGATTGCTAAAATATTTGTGTTTTCTCTTTATTATGACAGGTGGTTTAACAAATTGCTAAAAGCACTGTATGTTTTCATAACATTCAGTTGATTTGATGAACATTGGGCAGAACGTGGAAGTGTTTTTTTGTCAATAAAAGGATTTTTATATCCGATTAATCGAAAGAATAATCAGCAAACTAATCGATTATCAAAATAATCGTTAGTTGCAGCTCTAACTCTTGATAATGTATTTTGCCCCGCCCCCAAACATATGATTCGACTATCAGTCGAATATTGGCGAGATTTGAAAATTCAGATTCGACTATGAAAATCCTTAGTCGAGGACACCGCTATAGCCCACTTATAATGTCAGTAAAGGTTTCCTGCGGTAAAAACGGTTGTAAATTAGTATAGTTTCATGTTTTACACCAACTCCCTGAAAATTAAACAGCTTGTGCCACACGGCATATTTAAGAATTCTGTATGCAAATGATCTCTGTTGTGATTGGCTAAGTTCATTTGACACGGGTCAAGTTGGTGATAAATAAGTGTTTATTTATAAATGTGGGTGGTGATATATTAATTCAAATGTATTCTTTTTGGACTAGTTAAAGAGATATTAAATATGAACATACATGGTAGATTTATGAAATAGAGATTCAAAGCAATAAAAACAAAACCAGCTTGCTACTATATGACGAATACAACTACATCATATACTGTATATAACCTGAAAATATTAATAATGAAGCTTGAGAGAAAACATGCACCTCACCCTCTGAAACTCCCACTTCTCGATCATGTGATCCACTTCGCCTCCGAGAACCGTGATCTTGGAATCGTCCAATAGCAGGAGGCCGTTTTTAACCTGAACGGCCCCCAGGAGCTTCACTTTGGTTCCAGGAGGAGTGTTCAGACTGAAAGTGGGGAAATCAAATTAAAGTGTTAAATTAATTGCTTTCTTTTAAATAAACTGAGTGAAACACTGAACACTTTACGTTTTTCTCTTCTGCTCACTCAGGCTGCATTTAAAAAATATAGTAAAATCGGTAATATTATGAAATATTATTATGATTTAACATAACTGTTTTCTACTTGATTTTTTTTTTAAATGTAATTTATTCCTGTGATGTAAAGCTGAATTTTCAGCATCATTCATCCAGTCTTCAGTGTCACATGATCCTTCAGAAATAATTATAATATAGTGTTTTTGTTTTTACAATAAATTTGTAGTTTAATTGTAATAATGTTAAAGTCTTAATATAGGCATAATTTCCTTTATGAAAATATAATATCAGAATTTTCCCTTTTGATTTGTGGTATAACGTGACCCAGGGATTTCTTGGGTTTTCCAGAGATTCGTCCCAAAAATAGGTCAGTTTTTCTTATTTGACGACTGCAATGACTTTCAAAAAGAAAAAAAAAAGAAAAAAAGGAGTGCAATTTATAATTGCACTTCTCTGCTTTACTTGCTTCTATTTCCTGGCTGTCAATCAGGTTTTTTCTCCGATGTGTTTCAGCTTTAGTTAGTGTGGGGCATTTGCTGTAAGTTGGGATTAAGAACTGGCTGTTTGACTTTAATTAAAGATTAAAAGGGGGGGGGGGGATAGAGAGAGAGGAAGAAACTCTATTTTCCCCTCACAAACACACTAATACCCCGAGGAGAGAAGTGGAGCAGTGAATTTTCCAAAACGCAGGCTTATTTCCTCAAATGTGTCCCCTCGCCTGCACCCTGATCAAATGTTAATGCACCGCTCTGCTCTGCAGAAGCTCCTGATAAAAATACATCACACGCACACCTCCCCACTCTCCTCCACGCCAAATAAACTCTCTCTCAAGAATACAAGTCGAACTTCCCCTGGTCCTCTCATTAGAAGAGCCCGGGGAGTTCGACAGGACTCGATGGGAGACGTGACCAGCGCATTAGCAGACTTTCCTGAACGGTTCATCGGCACGGAGCTCAAAGGGATCATGTAGGATCCGATACCAACTCTCTGGAGATGTCAGAAAACACACTGTTTGTTCCAGTGCCATGCTTCTGTTCTTTCAAACGATCTCACTACCATTTGAAGGTGAAATTATTATTTGACGCTAAACAGAATTGTAAAAACAACTATTTTTTGTAATGTAAATAACCAAAGTCAAACAACACATCCTTTCTGTTCTTGTAATTCTGTGAATGATTGAAGAAAGCTTTGGTTTCATTAGCACGCACTTCTTTTTAAATAAACTGAATATAACACTAAAAGGTTTAGGGTCGATAAGGTTTTAAAATGTGTTTGAGTCTCTTAAGCTCACCAAGGCTGTATTTATTTGATCAAAACTACAGTAAAAATTACAGTAAAAATTACAAATATTATTACAATTTAAAATAACTGTTTAGTATTTGAATATCTTTTAAAATATAATTAATTCCTGCGATGTAAAGCTGCATTTTCAGCATCATTACTCCAGTCTTCAGTGTCACATGATCCTTCAGAAATTATTATAATATAATTTGCTGCGCAAGAAACATTTCTGATTATTATCGGTGTTGAAAATAATTGTGTTGCTCAGTATTTTTGTGGAAACTGATGCATTTTATTTTAGGATTCTTTGATGAACAGAAAGTTCAAAAGAACAGTATTTATTTGAAACTGGAATCTTGTTTTGTGAAATAATTACAGGTGAAAATTTGAACTGAATTGAAAAAAATAACCAAAGACAAAGTACAATTTATAAGTGTGCAAAGCCTTCATGGCCACTTTAAAATAATGCATGTCCGTTCAGTGGTTGAATAAAGGAAGCTTTGGGTTGAATCGAACAGTGGATAGTTTCATTCTGCATGTTAGCGACAGGGACGGATGGAGGGAGAGCGTGAGCCGAGGAACAGATGAATAAAGAGAGCTCTGTTCTTCAAATGACTCGACAACACAGTATCCACCTGTAGCTGCTGGTGCCCAGCCAGAGCGGTAATGGAGACAAGGGATTGGTGAGGTTTGAGCCAATCAGAAGGTCTGAAACTGGGGTTAAAGGAAGGGGAGTACAAGAAAAGGGCAGAAAAGGTTGTTTGAGTTTGAAGCGGCTTTACAAGATTACACAGTGTCAGATTTCCTGGACTGAAAGTGTTTTTGGTATAAAAAAAGACTCAAGTATTACTGGAGTATGTTTTTTCTACTTCAAAAGGTCAAGTTTAACAACGTGTTACTTGCAGCTTCTTCGTCACTGTTTCAAAGTAAACCTTACACCAGAGGAATAGTTCATCTAAAAGTAAACATTAGCTGAAAATGCACTCAAGATGTAGGAGTTTGTTTCTTCATCATATTTGGAGAAATGTAGCATTACATCAGTGTCCCAGTAATGGATGCTCTGCAGTGAATGGGTGCCGTCAGAATGAGAGTCTGATAAAAACATCACAATAATCCACACCACTCCAGTCCATCAGTTAACATCTTAAGACAAAGGCTTAAACAAATCCATCATTAAGACGTTTTTAATTAAAACCATTGCTTCCAGTCCAACACTTTCACTGGAGGAAGCGTTATTATGGATTGTGGACTCGTAGTTTAGCAGGAAGCAATAGTTTGAAGTTAATGGTCTTAATGGCCTCATTTTTGTATTGTTTGTTTGTTTTGACAAACAATAGCGAGAAGCTTTTGTCTTCTCCAGATGTTAACTGATGGACTGGAGTGGTGTGGATTATTGTGATGTTTTATCAGCTGTTTGGACTCTCATTCTGACGGCACCCATTCACTGCAGAGCATCCATTGCTGAGCAAGTGATGCAATGCTACATTTCTGTAATTCTGATAAACCACCAACTCGTCTAAATCTAGGATTATATTTGTGTGGATAAATATTTAGCAAATTTACATTGTGTGGACTATTCTTTAAGCATCATGGTAATTTTTGCTCATATTAGGGTTAATGATTTGAACAAACCCTTCAAATTATGTATTCAAATTAATGGCGTAACTCATTATGCATTCGTGCCTTTAAAATCCAAAGCTTTGTATACACTATTAAAACAAAGTGACAAGTTGTTTTAAGCAGTTGATGCGTCCAATAACATTATAGTGACACATAAATCAATGCAACAAAAGAGACACATTCTTGGCATGCAACCTGAATCTGACTTGCACAAAGACAGGCATTTCAAAATGACATTGATGTTTTGGGTTGAGAAAATGAGCCTGAAGTAACCTCAAAAGCAGCGCAATACCACGACCCGGAATGACTCTGTAGTGCCGTGAACATCAATTCATAGTGAAAACCCTTTTATGCAGCTCCCCACTACATCAAAACGTCTTTAGTCTGGCTCAAGGCAATTACAGGATCTCTTTATAATATTAAGAGCTGCGTTTAATCAAATGCCGGGTTTTGGCCTCATTATAGGCCACTTCACAGAGTCTGACGGGCCGAGACGTTATTCCATTAAATCATACGGCGCAATAAGACGTGCTTCAATTAAATATCTGAGGTACTAGATTTTACATTCGTTCACAAAAAGTGAGTGAGGGAGGGATAAAATTGCAGTCACTTGCCAAATCTTTACATTTACGCTTTAATGTAATGTTTGACAGCAATAAACCTGAATAAATTAGCCAAATATCTAATAAACAAACAGGTAATGTGGAGGCAACTTTCCACAGAACTCTGCGGGCACAGATTGCACATCTCTCCTACCGTTTCTGAAGTATGTAGTGTGCATTGTAAACATATTTCTTCAATACATGGAAAAGCCCACATGCATTTGCCAAAATGTGTACTAAAACCATATTAAATACTGTATCCCACAATGCAATGCTCTTGAGCTTGAGATGAATGAAACTTAAGGAACATAATTCTCTGTCTCTTTATCCACTGCCAAGAGACACTTTTACACATCATTAGATTAAAAATGCTAAATTACTGTATTTACGAGATGATAACTGGATGACGCTTGCTAAATTAAACATGCAACATATTAAGGTCGTGTAACAACACTGCAGCACACTGCTGTTTGATTAATGCTGCATACTAGTTCACATAATATTAAATAATAACAGGCGCTAAGTTTGGAGTCAATCATTTTGAAGAAATTAATACTTCAGCAAAGGTGCATAAAATAAATCAAAAGCCCCAGTAAAGACATTTATAATTTTACAAAAGGTTTCTATTTCAAATAAATTCAGTTTTTTAACTCGATTTATCAATGAATCGTGAAAAACAAAATGTATCACTGCTTCCACAAAAATATGAAGCCGCTCAACGGATTTCACCACTGATAATAAATAATAATAATAATGTTTTTTTCAGCAGCAAATCATCATATTAGAAAGATTTCTGAAGGATCGTGTGACACTGAAGACTGCAGTAATGATGCATTGCTGAAAATCAGCTTTGATCACAGAAATACATTACATTTTAACATACATTCACACAATAAAACGTTTTAAAATATAATAATTTCACAATTTTTATTGTATTTTTGATTAAATAAATATAGCCTTGGTGAGCAAAAGAGATGATTTTCAACAACAATTAAAATGTTTAAATTGAAGTGTACATTTAGCATGAAGTTCAGTAGAATTGCATGCAAGACAGTGCCAATTAAATGTTAAATCAACTACAACCCTGACTAGTCATCCACTAGTTAGTGAACTAATTAGATATTTTTCAATATTTTTAATGCAAGAGAATAAATGAATTTTAAATGGAAGAGAACTTCTCAGAAATGACTTTAGCACACTAGACGTCAGTGTGATTCACTCCCTTCATTAAAGCAGCATCATCGTTCTGCATTTAGCATCCCACAACAAGAACGTGAAATGTGTGAACCTGACCTTCAATTAGTCCAATTATACCAGGCTTCCTTGGGACATAAGTTCCCACTCAGCAGTCGATGCAGATTTATAAATCCCTACGTTCATTCTAACGAAGAGATGCAGATATCTACAGGAGCTGTACCTGAGTTTGGACAGAGGTTTGAACTCGAGGCCGGTGCACGATGTGTGTCCGTCCGTCATCTGCAGACGCAGCATTCTGGGCGCCGCCTGCGACTCCTCGTGATCTTTAGAAGCGGCGACATTACGAATCTTCTGCACCTGAAGGACACACGGACCCTCCAACTGTGGGAGAACGAGAGGGATTTAGCATAAAACCGATAAAACACTAAGCTAAGAAAACCGTGTAAGGGTGTGTTCACACTTTGGTGTCAAAAAGAGTGCTTTTTAGTCAAAGAATAAGCTGGCAGCATCTTGGTTACAAATTGCAGCCGAGGGCGTCTTTTGTTGCTATAACAACAGCTGCAAAGGTAGCCGTGTGCTGCAGAAATGTCGGATGTTGAAGTCCCACGTTTGTGGGAGCGTGACATTATACGGGGAAGGAAACTGTACGGTGCTTCCAACAATTTAGTCCAGGAGCTCCGGCTGGATGATGCACGGTTTCATTCAACTCCTTGTGCTCCGAAACTAGCGCGATCTGTCTCCAGGCTCTCTTTTTCTTTGGGAAATGACTCGCCACTCGCTTGTCATTGGTCAGCAGTCAAAAAGGCACTTGACATAGGGCGTATTTTTCAGAAAAGCTTAACTTTTTTCTACTTGAAAAGACACTGGCGGTGGCGTTTTAAAAAGCTCTCGGGACTTTTTTGAAAACTCGGTTTACTCCATAGGATTATAATGTAAAACAGACGCCGGCAGCTTCAAAAAAGACGCCAAGTGTGAACATAGCCGAACGCATCAAGCTCATAAACATGTGGGTTTATATTACAGTTCTCAGAAACCAGATCACAGTCATTATTCTGCAGAAACGTCACGTCCTTTCAACCAAACAGATGTTATTTTACCTCTTCACCTCTCATCTTCATTTATGATCTGCTAATATTCTCTTTAATAACAGCGCCATCTTCTGGACAGCATTAGCAGGTGCGTGAAGTCTATTTATATAGTAATCGTGCATTATATTAGATCTCAGCTTAAACTGGTAAAATCCCATCCAGTCTCTAATGATCGACATAAGTCAAGCTAGTTATTTTAATAAACAAAAGTACCTTTTCTATTCGTCCACTGTTGATGTCAGTCGGCAGAAAGCTCTTTCCGATGGGTCTCAGATCACTCTGTGAATTATATAATAGTATTATTTCTATGTAGTGGCTTCTATAGAGAGCCGAAACCCAAATATACATGATCACAAATGGACAAAGATATATTACATGAGTAAAAAAGGAAAGAGCAAATATAAATGGAAACAAGGTCATTTGTTAAAGCTCTTACGTTTAGTGCTACTTGGATGATATCAGTTGGTGATGTTTTCTCCTTCTCTGATGAACTTTTACACTCCTCTATTCCTTCCTCAGTAATGTACCTGTGAAGAAAAGTGTGAATTTAGAGGAGATGTGTGTGGTTTCTTTCAAATATGAGAGGGATCTCAATCCTAAAGTGTATAAAAGCATCTATATAGTTGCTTGGATAAAACAAAACAAATAAAACACTTTTAGAGTGAAAAATTCAAAATATGTCCAAGTATTCCCTGGAAAATATTTAGTTTCTATAAGTTACATTATTAGTTTTTTCCCTATTCATTACAGTATTATACTATTAGATGTAGGGCTGGGCGATATATCGAACGTGATTATCATGCGCATCTCATCAGTAAAGCCGGTTCTGTGATTAGCTGTAAATCTCCATCACCTGTTTTCAGATGGAGCAGCAGTTAATACACAGAACTGTACATCACTGACAAGCTGCACAATATCACGTTCATAATCGCAGATGAATCGCCTTCGATATTGAACACGATATTGTGTAGCTTGTCCGTGATCTACGGCTCTGTGTATAAACATGGATGTGATGGAGATTTACTACTAATCACAGAACCGGCTTTACTGACGAGGAGCACATGACTATTGCATGCAATATATCACCCAGCCCTAACTAGATGTATTATTTGTTTACTTATTTCAATCTAATTTTATTCACTTAATTATACAGTTTACTGATTTCATTGGAACAAATTTAAGTTTTATTCCTCTCTATATTCTTAAGATTTTTAGTGAAGGGTTTGTTGATATATAATTCACCTTTTTTATAACACATTTTATTTCTAAAAACATAGATTATTTTTGTTTCTATGATTTATGGAGTGATAAAAGAGATCCAAAATCTCCTTGAGGAAAAACTCTGATATGTCAACAAAATCAAACAAGGCTTTAATAGAATGTTTAGATTTGTTCTTTAAAAGTATGCAAATTAGTGCATATTTGATTAAATGACACTACAGTTGCATTATTAAAAACTATTCAGAAAACCTGTACCATAAAACACTTGTCTTAATGAACTGTGATTAATCAACTACGGAAACATGGTGAAATACATGCTTTTAAGACCTTTGGAGTACCATGCATCTAAGTACCGTGGTATTCACATTGAACACATGACTGTAACACGGTACTTCAATATAACATTACACGACAAGCTCTGAACACATACTCTTTATTACAGTGTTTAAAGATGCTGATGATTGTTCTGAAGAACTTGTCAAACTTGTCCTGACAGTCCAGACTGATTAAAGGGAATCAATGAGAAACTTCAGAAGCCGATTATTAACTACTATCATAAATTACACATATATTATAATATGTATTAATACTCTAGAATGACCGATAATAGACTAGCAGGTAATAGATGTTGATTATCGTGCTAATGTTTTAGCCGCTAACAGCACTAACTTAAACATCCCAAAAGCCAAACAGACCTAGAAATAAACTAATAATGTGATATAACCCGTATGTTGTTAAATTAACTTATACGCAATTATAAATAAAAGAGAAAAGTAAAGGTCTGTTTCAAAATCTGAGTGAGTAAACGAGTGTAAACATGAGTTAGCATTAGCCGTTAGCACTCAGTAGTGACTCACCAGCCCTCTTTAATGAGCGCTGAGCTCAGATCGCACATCTTCACATATACTGATGAGTCTGCACGGAATCACTGTCTGGAATATCGCTGAAATCCCATCGTGTGTCAATCAGGATTCATTTCTACAGCGTTAGCTCGTGCTGCGCTGCAGCTGGACAAAGACAGAAGACGTCACTCACGCGCAAACTTCTGACGCGTCACGGGTCAGAGTGGAGCGCCGCTGATGACGTAGACCGCGAATACAACACAACAGGATGCTGTATTTTATTATCTACCTTTCAGATAAAAACCTATATATATATATAATATGAAAAGCCTTCATCCATGCAGTCAACAGTTTGGAATAATAAAGGTTTTAAAATGTATTTTGAATGTCTCCTCTGCTCACCAAAAGGCCTACTGCATTTATTTGATCAAAAATTCAGAACAATTTTAAAATATTTTTAATACCTGGTTTCTATTTGAATATATTTAAAAAATGTGTGTTATTTCTGTTATGCAGAGCTGTATTTTCAGCATCATTACTCCAGTCTTCAGTGTCACATGATCTTCAGAAATCATAATAATATGCTGATTTTCTGCTCACGAAACATTTCTGATTATTATCAACATTAAAAAAGAATTGTGCTGCTTCATTTTGTTGTGAAAACTGCAATTTAAATATTTGAAGTAAGATTCAAAATAATAATGATTATTCAAGGATGCATTCAATTGAAAAAAGTGACAGTATAGACATTTATAATGTTACAAAATATTTCTATTTCAAATAAATGTCATTCGTTTGAACTGTCCATTCTTCAAAGAATCCTGAAATATTAAATGTTTCCCGTTTCCACAAAAATATGAAGCAGTTTTCTACGGCTGGACTGGATGCTTCAACTCTTTTAAACTGAACTTTTCATTATTTTTACAGAACCATAATAATATTTATATATTATTCCATTTCATATATATTACTGACAGTGTCGGTTCTCTGATTAAAGTCCATCACTGGAAGTAATTAGTCAATATTCATTCATCAACAAGAGTAATAAAGTACATGACATGTTATTATTTCTGAAGATCACTGTTATCATGTTTCCCATAAACTTCAGAGTGTTTCAGAAAAACCCTTTACATTTCTTAAATCTACATCATAGAATGCCCACAGACATTTAGAAATGCAAATACAAGTAGAACATGACTTCCTCTTTTCTGTTTCTTTTTCTTTTAAAAACATGTATACAACATATGAACAACAGAACACGCTAAACTACCCTACAATTGACAAACTGACACCAGTCATGACTTTAAAATGAAAAGTGTTTCATGTTTCCCCATTATACAGCTCTGGAAAAAGAGACGATTCAATTTCTTCTTAAATCAGCTTCTCTTCATGAACAGCAGGTAATCCGTTGTCTATTCAATCCGAACACAACAAGGACGTATAGGATTGATTCTGGCATTGGTGGGGAGATAACAGCAGACACACATTACATTTTTTGATCAAAATTATAGCTAGAGATAGTCGTGACTGATATTGGTAGGATCATGTCATAGCATCTCTACTAAATTCTACGCCCATGAAAATTATAACAAGCGATGATCAATATATATAAAATGTATTGTGACAATTCTTGGACAGCGTTTTGTTAGATCAGATCCAGCCCCGGATTCAAGATCCTGTCAGAAAATATCAGTTTTGTCTGGTATTCAAACAACTTGTTAACAGCGAGTCTTGTCTGGTACCAACACTGTATTAACAGTCTTCTATCAGCCAAGAAGGTGACTGAAAAAAGCCAGAGAAGAGCAGAAGCAGGACATAAAGTAGTGATGATAACAATGAGCAGAGTTTATTGAATAATCTTAGTTGTGTATGTTTCAATGCTCAGTCTTCATCTGACCAGCACTACTTCACAACATTGTTCTTCTGTGATGTTAAAAACCTTGAAAAGAAGACATTCTCTTGTCTCTTACTCATGAAAACAAATATCTCCAACCACAAGATTATAACGATAAGGAAGAAAAATGGTAATTATAATAAAATAGTTTAAAATAATATAAATAATCAAATGATTCGTATTAAATTATAGATGATTATAAAAATTATATAAATAATCAAATGATAACTAACATAAATGGATAATGATTATAAATGATTAAATGAAAAAATTATTAAATGAAGAATAAATGAATATAAAAAACAAAACAAAACACAGAGCTTACGGGAGTTTCAAGGGAACTCAAGCATTTCACAAAACATCCCAATAACAGACACTAACAGGTTTTTATTGATTTTAAAATGAAAACAATTCAAAGGAGAACATTTTACCAAGTGGAAATGTGAATAAACTAAACATGCTGATTTCACTGAGAAGATTCAGGAAATATATGACAAGTTCTTGACTTTACTATTATACACCAACCAGGCCACTCTAAAAAAACACAGCAATAATACATTGTAATAATAAAAAGGTTGACAAACCAGCTCGAATTAAAGACTAGCAGTAATTAGAGAAACAAAATGTAATATTATAAGATATATTACCAAATTAGACACGCAAGTGTGAGTTTAATAGCTGACATTTTGACAGATAACAAGGTTCATGTTCCTAAATGGGGACAGGATTATAGAAAAAAGGCTTACAATGTGATAATTGTATACATTAGAAATATATATGAATTATAAAAAGTGATATGCAACTATAACAGTCATGTTTAAATATAGAGAACAATTTGAATGATTAATTAAGTGGGTTAAATATTAGTAGTTGATGGGTGTTCAGGATGTCAGTGCAAGGTTGTGTCAGGAAAACCTGCGCCAAATAGATGTCCAGACGATCCTCTGTGGCGACCCCTAGTGAGAGCAGTCAAAACTGAGACAGTAAATGCATTTTTAGGATACATTTAGACATAGTAAAATGTTACACGTAAATATTCAAAGGTTATTGATACCTATGTGACTAGAATTTAAATGACAGTTCTGAACCCAGAAAGGATATACTGGTTTTTTGACCAATTGAGAATCCAGTTCCAAGGAATTTGGCCTCTACCCCACCCAAACCAATATATGCACCCGTGTCGGCTCCAAGTCCCAATTTCACATCAACTGGACCAGCACTAGCTGATGCACTGGCAATTTCAGCCTGAGCCATTGCTCCGACCCCGAGTCTAGCCACAGTGGCTTCAGCAACAGCTGAGGCGTTTGGGCCTTTGGCTTCTACCCTAAATACACTGTATTCAGCACTGGCTCGTCCGACTCCTGCTTCTGCGTAGACTCCAGCCCTGGGAATCCTCTTTCCTGGTTTGTTTCCAAAACCTTCTTTATATTTTCCAGCTTGAGTATAGGTGCCTTCTGCTTTGGCATCTGCAGGTCTGTCAAATGTGTCAATCATGCCTATGAGACCGCTTCCTGAAGCACTAGCTGATGCAAGTTCCACACTTGGCCTTTTTGAAATACTCTTTTTACTTTTCCATGTTTCCTTTTTGAGTAATTTCTTATTAATCTCACTTGAAACAGTGAAATCGACTCTGGGGTTTTTTTTTTTTCAGACATTTGGTATAAAGTATGTCACATACTTCATCTGAAAATAAAACACATTCGTTTTAATGCAGTGCAAATATATAGGCAGACGTTTAGAAAAATAGCAAGCTTTGTATGAATTTATGTCGTCATAGCTGCCATTTTGCACTGAATATTAGAACATTGCTACGGTGAAAAGATATTTTGACTGAACCTTAAAAGCTGTTATTTCTGTATTTGGTTTATTATCATGATACAGGTGCTGTATTAAGCAGTACATAAAGTATTGAATGAAAAAGTGTTTCTGCTGCTTCATGAAACGTCTGAAATGGTTGTGTATTGGACTAATGTTACATCTAAACCACATCATCTGTGACAAAGAACACAAACACCGTGTGAGTGTCACTACGGGAAGCAGAAAGTGAAGAGACTTCATGTCTCTGTTTTCAGAGCAAGTTGGTTTTACTCTACCTTGCATGTTAATATTTCTTTATTTGGTGTGTTGCAGGTGGTTTTTCCTACATCTTTTCACATCTTTATAGTGTGGCAGTAATATATTTTTATTTAATATTTTTGATTAAAGACACAGACAGTAAAAACAAAATGTATTCAGACACCTTCAACATTTCTCACATTATCACAGTTTATTCGCTATTGTTTAGAAAAATTGTAATAATATGACAAGAACTGTGTCAAAACAAATTAATCTTGATCATTTCACATGATTTTGATATTTCACATGATTTTAATAGAAAGGTATGTAATGGATCACAATCAACCAAATATTCACACAGCGGTTAGTATGACAATATTTACACAACTATCAATACTTTGTTGACCAATAACCAAGTGAAACTTCATTTTGTTCAGTCTGGAGTAAAAAGGTCACATTAGCAATTAAATAAAAAACACAAGTAAAACGTGGCCAGGTCAATGTGCCTGAATACTTTTTGGTCCCAATTTTACTGCTAGTCCACTGTATGAAGACTTTTTGGGTATAATATGTCACAGTTTACTTTATTTTGCTATCCTCACTTACATAAATTAACTACAGTGTCCTGCACCTAGTAAAAATTATATATGTGTATCTGGTGTCTGAATAATTTTTGGTTTGACTGTATTTCAGATTTTCTCAAAATACAACAATGAACAGTTTTATACAGAGAGTATTTGTGAATATTCAGAAACACATACAACAAACTACATTGAGAAAATTAAGTAAATAAATACACAAAATAAAATATGTAAATGATCAAATAACACTAAAATGTAGAGTATATGCAAAGTCACTGTTAAATGCACTTACCGTTTCCACCACGTCCACGGAGGCTTAACTGTCGTTCTTGAGACATTTTTGTGTGTAACAAGTCTCTGGTGGAGTGTCGTTGTGTCCCGGTCAGTAGCGCTGCTCCATATACTGTATATACTGTACGAGGAAGCAACTGAAAGTGAAAGAAAAAAACGAAAGGTTCCTGCAGTAGGTTTAATTAAAGCCCAAGTCCTTGATCACTTTCCATCCCATATGGAGCCCATTGTCAAAGAAATGTTCAAACGGATGTGTTGTATAATGAACAGGAAAACTGTGACTTGTGTTGTTTGTTCCTGTTATTCATTAAAACTGAAGCCAGATCCCATCATATCTACAGTGGGGCAAAAAAATATTTAGTCAGCCACCAATTGTGATAGGTATACCTCAACTATGAGAGACAAAATAAGAAAATAAAATCCAGAAAATCACATTGTAGGATTTTTAAAGAATTTATTTGCAAATTATGGTGGAAAATAAGTATTTGGTCACCTACAAACAAGCAAGATTGCTGGCTCTCACAGACCTGTAAATTCTTCTTTAAGAGGCTCCTCTGTCCTCCACTCGTTACCTGTATTAATGGCATCTGTTTGAACTCGTTATCAGTATAAAAGACACCTGTCCACAACCTCAAACAGTCACACTCCAAACTCCACTATGGCCAAGACCAAAGAGCTGTCAAAGGACACCTGTGTGAAGAAATCAACTGTGGGAGCAATTATTAGAAAATGGAAGACATACAAGACCACTGATAATCTCCCTCGATCTGGGGCTCCACGCAAGATCTCACCTCGTGGGGTCAAAATGATCACAAGAACTGTTAGTAAAAATCCCAGAACCACATGGGGGGACCTAGTGAATGACCTGCAGAGAGCTGGGACCAAAGTAACAAAGGCTACCATCAGTAACACACTGCGCCGCCAGGGACTCAAATCCTGCAGTGCCAGACGTGTCCCCCTGCTTAAGCCAGTACATGTCCAAGCCCGTCTGAAGTTTGCTAGAGAACATTTGGATGATCCAGAAGAGGATTGGGAGAATGTCATATGGTCAGATGAAACCAAAATAGAACTTTTTGGTAAAAACTCAACTTGTCGTGTTTGGAGGAGAAAGAATGCTGAGTTGCATCCAAAGAACACCATACCTACTGTGAAGCATGGGGGTGGAAACATCATGCTTTGGGGCTGTTTTTCTGCAAAGGGACCAGGACGACTGATCTGTGTAAAGGAAAGAATGGAATGGGGCCATGTATCGTGAGATTTTGAGTGAAAACCTCCTTCCATCAGCAAGGACATTGAAGATGAAACATGGCTGGGTCTTTCAGCATGACAATGATCCCAAACACACCGCCCGGGCAACGAAGGAGTGGCTTCGTAAGAATCATTTCAAGGTCCTGGAGTGGCCTAGCCAGTCTCCAGATCTCAACCCCATAGAAAATCTTCAGAGGGAGTTGAAAGTCCGTGTTGCCCAGCGACAGCCCCAAAACATCACTGCTCTAGAGGAGATCTGCATGGAGGAATGGGCCAAAATACCAGCAACAGTGTGTGAAAACCTTGTGAAGACTTACAGAAAACGTTTGACCTCTGTCATTGCCAACAAAGGGTATATAACAAAGTATTGAGATACATTTTGTTATTGACCAAATACTTATTTTCCACCATAATTTGCAAATAAATTCTTTAAAAATCCTACAATGTGATTTTCTGGATTTTTTAAACGTGTTTGCAGAAGTCACACACTCTTCTTTACTTGAAAGAGGATCTCCTGCAAAATCTTGAAACGGTCAGTTCATCTCGAAACTAGTGTTCGCTTTGATTCCCAGACTCAAGGTGTGAGTGTTTATCTCATGCATCATTAGGGGATTTCTGGAATATTACCAGTAAATTATCGTTTAATCAGTCCTGGCAATTTTCTGGGATGAGAACTTGTAACATTAGTAAATTAGCATTTTGATGCTACATTTTGATTGTTTGGGTTGTCAGGAACTCGCTCGTGCCTATAGACTGAACATGTAATTCATATGATGCACATGGCATCGCCGTTCAAGTTTTTGCAGTTTAAACCGAGATGATAGCGGTATTGAAACCAGTTTTTAAAAGTTTGTGTTTCTAGACCCCCAGCACTGTTGTCATGCAAATGTAAGTTTTTTGTTGTTGTTGAAAACAGTGTTGTGTGTGTTGAATGCACTAAAAATACTTAAATACAAGCAAGTACATTTGCAGTACATACTTATTTGTGTGCTTAATAACATTTTAAAAGTTATACACTATAAATACACTAATTCAAATGCACTTCTACTTCAGTAGTACTTCAGGTCAATTGCAAAAGTGTACTGAACACCGCTAATATTTACATTGATTTTAGTGCATTCAAAGTGTACTACAGCACAAATGTACAGAGGACTTTTATTAGTGTGTTTCTTAAAAGTATGCTTTGAACGATTTAAAAATTAGTGCAATGTTAGTACACATTCATATAGTTTTTCTATAGTTTTGAAGTACATTTTCCAAACTGTGCTACTTAAGTACACAACTGTGCTACTAATAAATACACAAAAAAGCTCTAACACTTAAAATGATGTTAAGTGTAGTCAGATAAAATACCAGAAGTGTTTTATAAGCATTGCTTAAAAGTGTGCAACAATCCCTTTACATAAAAATGTTAGTGGATTTTTATATATACTATCACTAAGTTCTATTTGGATTTTCATGAAAAATACAGTAGAAATGTATTACTTAAAACCCATAGGTTACTGAACTCCTTAAATGAAGGATTTCAGAAATAAGTACACCATAGAATATTACACTTTGTTGAATTAAATCTAGGGTGTACTCATTTCTGAAATCCTTCATTTAAACAAAATTGGCTAAGTTATCATTTTACAGATATTAATGGCATTCTCTGGTTTTATTAAGAATATGTTCAACATTTCAATTTGGCCAACTTTCTATGAATTATATTAGTGATCATTAAGAAAACACATCTTTTCTAGTTAGTCAGAGGGGGTGTACTCATTTATGCTGTGCACTGTATGCATGTCTGTGTGTATATTTATATATATATATATATATTTGCATTTTATGCATTTAGCAGACGCTTTTATCCAAAGCGACTTACAGTGCATTCAGGCTATACATATTTTTGTATAGGGAGCTTATAGGGTGTATTTTATATATATATATATATATGTGTGTGTGTATCTCACAGAAGTGAGTACACCCCTCACATTTTTGTAACTATTGTATTATATATTTTCCCGTAACAACACTTAAGAAATAACACTTTAATGTCCCCTCAAAATAACTCGACACACAGCCATTATTGTCTAAACCGCTGGCCACAAAAAGTGAGAACACCCCTAAGTGAAAATGTCCACATTGGTCCCAAAGTGTCAATATTTTGTGTGGCCACCATTATTTTCCAGCACTCCTTTAACTCTCTTGGGCATGGAGCTCACCAGAGCTTCACAGGTTGCCACTGGATTCCTCTTCCACTCCTCCATGACGACATCACAGAGCTGGTGGATGCTAGAGACCTTGTGCTCCTCCACCTTCTGTTTGAGGATGCCCCACTGATGCTCAATAGGGTTTAGGTCTGGAGACATGCTTGACCAGTCCATCATCTTTACCCTCAGCTTCTGTAGCAAGGCAGTGGTTGTTATCATGTTGTAATACTGCCCTGTGGCCCAGTCTCCGAAGGGAGGGGGGTACTGCTCTGCTTCAGTATGTCACAGTACATGTTGGCATTCATGGTTCCCTTAATGAATAGACAACAAGTGTAATAAAGTACATGATGTGTTATTATTTCTGATGATCACTGTTATCATGTTTCCCATAAACTTCAGGGTGTTGCAGAAAAACCCCTTTACATTTCTTAAATCTACATGTCATAGAATGCCCACAGACATTTCGAAATGCAAATACAAGCAGAACATGACTTCCTCTTTTCTGTTTCTTTTTCTTTTAACAACATATACAACATATGAACAACAGAACGCGCTAAATTACCCTAAAATTGACATGACTTTATGAGTCACTGACATGAGTCATGACTTTAAAATGAAAAGTGTTTCATGTTTCCCCATTATACAGCTCTGGAAAAAGAGACGATTCCAATTTCTTCTTAAATCAGCTTCTCTACATGAACAGCAGGTATTCTGTTGTCTATTCAATCCAAACACAACAAGGACGTATAGGATTGATTCTGGCATTGGTGGGAACATAACGGGAGACACATGTATTCAATGTGCATCCTTGAAAACACTCAGTTTTCTAGCGTATTTACTTTCACTTCTCAGGTAATATCAATACCTATTTCAGATATGGCTCAAATTATATACACATACACATATATTTAATAGTTTGATCAAAATTATTGCTAAGGACAATATAGTAGTTGCTGGATATTGGTAGGGACATGTCTTTACTAAACTCTAATCCCTTGGACATGGTCCAGTTATAAAAAAATATATAAATTTAGGACATTTTAAGTCAATTTCTGTACATAAAAAAGCTAAATTGGTATAATTTGAATCTGAAAAGTAAGACTGACTATTCCTTGATTAATTGCTAGGTCAAACTAGTTCTTAAGAGTGATATTATATTATGTTATATATTATGAGTTATTTTATTTTGATGTTCCTTGTATTTTATCTATTTTACTGCATGTTTACTCTGAAAAACAACTAAAAAGCAGCGGAACAGCAAACAGCATCAACTCCATCAGAATATCATCACTGACCCAAAGATGTATTATTCTAATGCAGTACATCCAGAACTCATATGTGCTGTGATGGACTCTTAAGAATAAAGATATTTATTGCTATTAATGGTTCAGCGAGGAACCTCTAACATATATGTGTAAAGAGTGCAATACTCCAGAAATCCACTAATGACGCAGAGAGACTAAACACCCACACCTTGAGTCAAAGCAAAAGCAAAAGCAAACGCTGAAGATTTGATATATGAGGATGAACTGTGGCCCTTTCAATTTGGTATTTTGTGCAGGAAAACCTCAAGCTCTCAGAATGTGCTAAAGTGAAACTATTGCAAGAATACTTTAGGTACACATTAAATATCTTGCATTTAAAGACCTATATTATTTAAAATCATACAATCAATAGTGACATTTTAAGACATTTTAGGCTTAATATTAAGAAATGTGAATTGTACACAAACAGTACTCCAAATAAAGTTATTATAAAATTGTAATTTTTATATCAGCACGCAATTGTTGTGGCAATTTCTTTCATACAAACATCATCACTGAGTAAGAGACAACTCTGAGTCCAAATTATAGTAATAAAGTATTTATTCTGTTGCAAGAGAGATCCTCGTCACCAACTCACATCTGTGAGTCAGTCAGGAGAGATAAGGAAAAGCAGTGCCAGCCTGTTTTTATAGTGGTTGCCTTCAAGGCCTCCTTCCTTCCCTCCCCTACAGGGAGAGATACCAGGTTGTTTATTTATTAATGGTTATACAGAAAAGGGAGGCAAATGCCCCCTTGACCCCCTGACCATCTGCGTTTCCTTACCTCTATCACGTCCCAATCATCACACATAAGGAAAAATTCCTTTACAACATTTTTATCATTCTCTGATAACTGATTAATCAAACATTGTAATAATAATAGTAAAAATAATAATAAATACAAGTTCAAGCCATTAAATCACACTTATACTCTTCATCTCTGATTTTCACATAAATGATCACTCTCCTTGAACCTGTGAAGTAAGTTTTTGAAAATGTGAAAAATGCTTAGGCTGTTTTTGTTGGGTCAGACCCTGAATGCTTAGCAAGCAAAGTAAAGACTTTATTCTATAGCCGGGCTGAATGGACAGGCCCTGCTGTTGCACCCTCGGCCTAAACCGAACCCTCAGTCACCATAGTATAAACAAGAAAAAGTATAGTTCATAGTAGGAAATAAACATATCAATTTATCACTGTTGAGTTACTTCTGTAATATAAAATGTAATTATTAAAAGTATGTAAAAAATCCCTCAGTTTCATCCCCTCTCCTTGTACGTCATTTCGTAACACGGATAACTGCTGCTTTTAACCTTCTTTACATACCAATCATTCTCAAGAAGAAAAATAAAAAAAACATCATAACTCAAATAACACATTTCACTGTAACTTCCGCTACTTGTGTCATCATATTTTTGGTCTGAACTCCTGTTGGTAACACCTTCAGACCTGTTGTGAAGTGTAGTATTACCAAGCAAATTGTCACTGACAACAAAGTTATTATGCATGTGGTCTTAAACAGGCCACACATTCCTGGCATTCTGAATGGGTGCCACGGTCTTGTACGCTCCATTCTCTCAGTTACTCTGAATCAAAGGTGCTGTTATGACCAGAGAATGTGAGAAAGTACTGTTTTTGAAGCACTAAGAGTCTTATCTGTTCTGTTGATTACGGTGTCCACCCGGATTCCGTTTGCGCAATCAAAGTTGCCTCCTCCCTCCAGTCTCCTCCTTGCTGCTGATATCTGGTTCCGCCTAAACACACAGCTGCAATGCAAGGGTTTTTCAAACTGGATCTTAGCATTTATTGGCACTCACGTTGAACCTCCTCCAGCGATTGCTCCGCCTCCGCAATGGGCGGCACCCTCCTGCAATGGTTTACGTGAACCCACGTAGCCCTCTCTGCGACCTTCACCGCCGTGTGCGTCACCAGAAGCACCTGGAAAGGCCCAAGCCACCTTTTCGATTTCCAGCTGTTTCTCCTGTGATCACGAATCACCACGAAATCTCCAGGTCTGACCTCGTGCAGGAATGTCTCAGCAACCTTCCCCTGGGCAGCTTTTACCTGCACAGAAATATTTGATAACAGACAAGACATTTCTTTGCAGTAATTCAACTTGTCATTCTCACACACATCCGTTGATGGCAGCCTTTGTTTACCCCCTTCTATGCCCATGAATGGTGGCCTACCAAACAAAATTTCAAATGGGCTCAGGTTTGTTTTCACTCTTTTTCTCATTCTCATGTACATCAGTACGATTGGGAGGGCTTTTAGCCAAGTCAGACCCGTCTCTTCACAGCATTTCGCTAATTTGTTCTTGATTGTCTGGTTCTGTCTCTCTACTGCCCCTCCTGATGAGGGCGCGTAGCTGCAGTGTGTTCTCATGTCAATTCCCAAGAACTGACCCACCTGCTTTATCGCATCATTGACAAAGTGTCTGCCATTATCAGAACTGATTTTTCTGGGAATTCCCCATCTCGGAACAATCTCGGTTAACAGGGCCTTTGCCACTGCTGCTGAATCTTGTTTCGAGGTTGGGAAGGCCTCAACCCATTTTGACCACATGTCAACCATCACCAGACAGTGTTTCTGTTTCCCACAAGGGGTTAATTCGATGAAATCCATCATTAGATATTCAAATGGGCCTGCCGGGGCTGGTTGAGATGCCAAGGGTGTTTTTATCCCTCTAGCCACATTGTGTGTGTTACAAGTGACACATCTTTTGCAAAAAAATTCAGCAAACACTGTAAACCCCTTTGTAAACCATAATTCCTTCATCTGCATTATCATACTCCCCTTTGACACATGATCCAACCCATGTGTCAACTTAGCATAATGCTGAAAGAAGTGTTTGGGCAAACAAGGAATGTCATCAACACTCATCCATACACCCCCCTGGAGGCTGCAGCCAGACGACCTCCATTGTTGTTTTTCTGCTCCTGTGGAAAAAGTCTGCATACTTTGTAAACAAGGGGAAATATCAGGGTTAGTCACAGATACTAAAGCACAAGTCGTTTCATTTGTCTCCTGTGCTGCCGCGGCCTTCGCTGCCGCGTCTGCTCTGGCGTTTCCTGTGGAGATAAAACTTTTATCGTTAGTGTGCGCTGCGCATTTACAGATCACGACCTTGTCTGGTAAAAGAATGGCCTCCAAAAGCTCAGACACAAGCGATGCGTTTAATATCGGATGTCCATCCGACTTCAAAAAATTTCTGTGCTTCCAAAGTGCGCCAAAATCGTGTGTGACCCCAAAAGCATAACGCGAGTCTGTGTAAATTGTCACACATTTGTCTGCCATAAGTTTACACGCTTCTGTCAGAGCAACCAATTCAGCTCCCTGAGCCGAATAATTTGATGGCAATTTGCCAGACTTTACGACTTCAAATTCAGTGGTCACCGCGAAACCAACCTTATTCAGGCCTGTTTGTGGATCTTTGGACGCCGACCCATCCACAAAGAGGACATTGTCACAGTTCTCTAAAGGTGTGTCCAACAGGTCTGGACATGGTGTACACACCTGTTCCAACACTGATAGACAGCAATGGTGTTCCTCCCCATCCTCCTCTGTAGGGAGAAGTGTGGCAGGACTCAAAGTTGTGCATCTTTTCACCGTTACATTTGGCATGTCAAGCAAAATCGTGTGATACCTCAGCCATCGGGCTGTTGATAAATGTGACGTTTTCTGTTCTTGCAAAATCATGGAGACTGCGTGTGGGACCATCAAAGTCAAATCAGAATACCCCACAAATTCCCTTGAAGCCAGTACAGCCAGCTCCGCAGCCGCCACAGCCCTCAGGCAGTGTGGCAAGCCTGCTGCCACTGCATCAAGCTTTGTTGAAAAATATGCGACTGGCCGTAATCTGTCCCCATGGGTTTGCAAGAGCACTGAACTCATAAATCCATGTTTTTCGTCTACCATCTGTGTAAAAGGCCTTTCAATCGCAGGGAGGCCCAACGTTGGAGCCTGAGCCAGTTGCAGTTTCATGTTTGCAAACGCCTCCTGTGCTTCTGTGGGCCAATAAATCTTGTCACATGACCTCAGCCCTTTCCCTGTTGTCAGGGCTCTCAAGGGCTTCTCAAGAAATGCATAATTTGGAATAAACGTTCGACAATATGCACACATTCCCAAGAATGATAACAATTGTTTCTTTGTTATTGGTCTTGGTACATCTTTGATAGCTTTTACTCGTTTCTCAGAGATAGCTTTACTGTTTGGTGTTATAGTATGACCCAAAAAAGTAATTTCCTGCTTCACAAACTAGCTTTGTCAGACTGACCTTGTGACCCTTCTGCGCCAGGTGGTTCAAGAGAGTTACAGTGTCAGCCACGCACGTAACCTCATCTCGTGCACAAATCAATAAATCATCTACATACTGCCTCAAAATCACAGTTAGCCATAAAAGCCCCTACATTTTCACTGTGTTTCTCCCCGTTTCCCTTTTCAGCCCAATCTGTGGCTCTCATGCATTTTCTCACAAACAGGCCTAAAGCGGCCCATGTCTGCTCGGTGGCCTTGGTCACTGATAAGTGTGGCGCAGATTCCTCTGTTATCAAATACAGCTGCATTTGTTTTGCTGACAGGCAAGCTGAAAGCGCACACACATTTTCATTCCAGAAAATCTTATCAAACCTTATTTTCTCATTTTCTGCCCCGTTAAACCACTCTTCCTCATATTGTGGTTCACGCTCAATTACAACATGTGACGTGCAATGCAATCTGTCAGGCAACATATTTTCTGTGTTAGCTGACACTGTTCGATCTTTTGCCAATTTCAAAATCATTTGTGCCCAATCAGAATCACTTATCTGCCACTCGTATGCCCACTGTGGCTCAAATTTTGCACAACTCATCTGCTGTTCCTCTTCAATAACGATTCCAAACGGACCAGCAGTGAGTTTCAGATTTAATTTACACATTAGATCCCTGGCCATTAACGGAACCGGACAGGTTTCAGAGCACAAAAACACATGTTTCAATGCCCTGCCCCCCTCCGTCTCACATTTCAACGGCACAGTATAGTTTTCTGAAATTATATGCCCCGACGCCGAAGTGCTTTCAAACACTAAATCCGTCATTCTTGGTTCACATGGCAAGTCACATGGCCTTATGGTGGATCGAGCTTCCCGAATCAACCATAAAGTCTATCATTGTCCCGTCAACTAACATGGGATATCTCGGTAGCCTTAAAAAAAAACTGAACTTTTGTACATTCTCAGACATTCATCAGTAACAGCATTATTCAAACCTTCAGCAGTCACACATAAAGTGTTGCAAGCATTTCTTCATTGCAAAGAGCATTATTCAAAACTTCAGCAGTCACACATAAAGGGTTGCAAGCATTTCTTCATTGCAGAGAGCAGTATTTGAATCAGTGTATGTGAGCGTGTTGTGTGTGTGTGTCAATAAATTTTTACTTCCCTTTTTCGTAGCTGGCTGAATGCCTGTCACCCGCCCTCTCCTCTCCTGTTCTCCGTTCCTCTCGTTTCAATCCGCCTTCCGCGCCTCTGGACAATTCTGTGCCCAGTGTCCGTGGTTCTTGCACAACCTGCACTTCGTGCAGCCAGAAAAGTCATGTTCACCACTCGCACACAGTCCACATTTGTGCTGTCTGTGCTGCCTGCGCTGCTTGCGCTGCTCATGCTGCTTTAATCTGTACAACAGCCAGCTGCATCTCTCTCTCCACCTCTGTCACTCGCACTGCTCGTGCTTGTGCGTCCTGCTGCGGTTGTCTTGGCGGAGAACAGTCGAGGTCGGGGTCGAATTTCAATGCATCCAGCTGAGCCATTGGGTAGATGTGTGTTTTATACTCTGGCGGTGCCGACCTCACCGTATTTTCATGTGGGAAACACAAACATACTGTGGGTTAGTCGGTTCTAGTGGTGCAGACACACATGCAGATAGACTTTCACACTTTTCATTTTTCCTTCCTGCTAACTCTTTCTGCACTAGCTTTCTTTCTCTTTTATCTACTTCCTTGAGCCAACAATCTACTGTTTGTTCACATTTTTTACATACATGTTTAACACATTTGCAACAACAACCTGGTTGTTTGTCGCTACTTTGTTCAACTGAGTCCCTCACCACTTTCAGTCTTGTGAGGCTCAATGTTCCCTCTTCGGGAAAATCATGATGCTTGATACATTTTTTCAATATCTTGCATACATTTCTGACCATAACATTTTTTTCATTTGGTGGTACACCGGTGTATCATATTTCACAAGCTTGCTCTGAGACTTCCCCATACTGGCTGTTTTCTGCTCTCTGTGGATTTGCTCGCGCGCGCTTCTTTAATCTGCTAGACGTCTCCAGCAGATCCGATTTTCTCTTATCCCGCAATCGGATCGGGTTGCACTCTCAGTGCCCTCTTAATTGTGATTTACCAAAATCTTTCGATTTTTAGCCAACCCCAACTAACCTCGGTACCTGTTTGAAACCTATCTTGATCTGTACAAATCTCAAATTAATCTCAGGTTACCTATCTGAACGTTCGTGCCCAGAGTCCTCGGTACCTGTTTGAAACCCTCTTGATCCGTACAGATCTCAAATTAATCTCAGGTTACCTATCTGAACGTTCGTGCCCAGATTACTCTACCACAGAAACAGTTTTCAGCCAATATGGTTCAATTTCACTCTTTCCCCCCTAATTAAACTGAATTTAATTGACTCTTACCAGAGATGTCGTTTTGTGCCACCTGGGTTCTTTTTGATTCCAGTGGTCGATCCCTCCGGTCCCAACAGCGGAACGGTCCCTCGTCTCTGAATCTTTTTTGCGAGGTAGGGTTGGAACTTTCAGCTCCAAGGTGATCAGCCTCCGTCCGCTGTCAGGTCCAGAAGTCACGTCCAAGGAATCCCACTTTCTGACACCAAATTGTTGTGGCAATTTCTTTCATACAAACATCATCACTGAGTAAGAGACAACTCTGAGTCCAAATTATAGTAATAAAGTATTTATTCTGTTGCAAGAGAGATCCTCGTCACCAACTCACATCTGTGAGTCAGTCAGGAGAGATAAGGAAAAGCAGTGCCAGCCTGTTTTTATAGTGGTTGCCTTCAAGGCCTCCTTCCTTCCCTCCCCTACAGGGAGAGATACCAGGTTGTTTATCTATTAATGGTTATACAGAAAAGGGAGGCAAATGCCCCCTTGACCCCCTGACCATCTGCGTTTCCTTACCTCTATCACGTCCCAATCATCACACATAAGGAAAAATTCCTTTACACAATATGTCAGTAAATATATGTTAATAGATTTGAATTTATTATGAAATAAATGTATTTCAAATATATTACTTTTTATTAGGGTATAGAAGAACCATTTTTGGTTTACCAAAGAACTTTTCATTGAAAACCAGAAGGTTCTTTGGGGGATGAAAATGGTTCTTCTGCATTGAAAACGTTTTAAAGGGGTGTTTACACAACTGTATTCAACTAAAAACGTACATTTACACGACATAGTGTTTTGGGGGTCTGGGAACACAAACTTTTGAAAATTGGTTTCAAATTGCAAGTTTTTGAAAAATTACAAATACAAAATCCCAATTTCGTCTCTGTATAAACTACAAGAATGTGAGTTTATGAAAATGGTGATACAATGCGCATGTGTATTACGTGTCCAGTCTGTATGAGCGAGTTCTTAACAACCAAAACGTAGCATCAAAAAAAAGAAAAATGCCCCCCAGTCTGACTAAGCAATTTGCTCTAAACATTTACAGCAAAATCAGAGTACAGGCAGTTTTTGCTTAAAATTTAAAATAATATCATCTATAATTATGAATTATAAAATTACAATAGCCTATTTGAAGCGTTTTGTTAGCTGATGCTGACTGGCTAGCTAACTAGCTACCTGATGCTAACTTGAGGTAATTTTTAAATATAACATCCAGATATTTTTATTCAACCAACTAGTTAGAATATATTTGATGGAGAAAAAAAAGAATTTGATGTTCAGAACAGAATAACTGTATTGGCCATTGCCCCCTGGGGCAATTTTACCCCACACACTAAATCACCCCGGTAACCATCTTTTCCGTTTACTGCCATCTGGCAAGCGCTTTAGGAGCATGATGGCAAAGACTGAAAGACTAAGGAGGAGCTTCTTCCCTCAGGCCATCAGGCTCCTTAACACAAACTCTGTTTAATAAACATAAAAAAAAAAAAGCTGTTTGCACATCCCTCTCATCCCTCCTGTCGTTTGCACATCCCTCTCATCCCTCCTGTTTATAGTACTATTTATTAAGTCCCATATACTGTTTTTGCACTTCCTACTTGTTTGCACATCTTACTGTTTTGCACTTTTCTTTATTCTACTGCACATTTAACTTTTTATTTCTTTTTTTACCTATATATATTCTCTTGTGTGGTGTTACTTTAATATAATTTTTTATTCTTTGCACTGTCCACTGAGCGGACCTGATTTGATTACATTTCACTTTTGATTATACCGTGTATAATTTATTATGTGACAAATAAAGAAACCTTGAACCTTGAAAAAAAAATGTAATTGTGTAATAATTATGTAAATCTGAAAATAATTTTAATTAAATAACACGTGTTCCTGTGGCTCAGTTGCTAGAGCATTGCGTTAGCAGCGCAAAGGTTGTGGGTTCAATTCTCAGGGAACACATGTACTGACAAAAATATGTATAACCTGAATGCACTGTAAGTCGCTTTGGATAAAAGCATCTGATAAATGTAAATGTTCTACAATTTTTTTTTTCTTACTGCTGAAAATTAGATCATTGTGCAGTTGCTGAGAGAGCTCAACACTGCAAATAGAAAAAAAACACCTGCACATTAAGAAAACAACTTCATCAATTTGACAAAACATGCGCTGCAAATGCTCACAACAAATAAAGAAACGCACTGCAAATAAAATTCTTTCTTTGTTTGTGTTGTGAGCATTTGCAGCACCTGCAGTCAAATAGGTGAAGATGTTTCCTTGATTTGCGGGTGCTTTTTCTATTTGCACGTGTTTTCTAAAGTTGCAGCATGTTGAGCTCTCTTGGCCACCGTATCATTTACTGTGAAATCCATTTTCTCTCCAGTACATCACCAGTGTCAGCTTCATAGTGAAAACTTCTACGTCACTCTCGTCAACGTAGTCCATAGTTACAACAAAAAATGATCTTGGCTTTATCTTGTGCTTATTTTTTTTTTGGGGGGGGGGGGGGGGGGGGCATTTTACCCCACTCTACCCTATTCCAGAAATCCCCTAATGACACATGAAATAAACAATCTTTGAGTCTGGGAATCGCCGTTTCAAGATTTTGCAGGAGATCCCATTTCACTCTTTCAAGTAAAGAAGCGTGTAACTTCTGCAAACACGTTTTAAGATCACATGGAAAGGTTTTATGAATGTTGGAATATTTTTTTTTTCATGCAACCACTGTTGCAAATAAAGAATCTGAATTTTTAAGAGTGTATGTGTTGGATTTATTGACAGGATCTTAAGGGATGATCAAACTAGACTATATTTTTATGACAGGATATGATGTGACCTGGCTTCAGTTTTAATAAATAACAGGAACAAAAAATCCTTTGACAATGGGCTCCACATGGGATGGAAAGTGATCAAAGTCTTGGGCTTAAATTAAACCTACTGCAGGACTTCTCGTTTTTGTCTTTCACTTTCAGTTGCTTCCTCATACAGTATATATATGGAGAAGCGGTACTGACCGAGACACAATGACACTCCACCAGAGAACCTGTTATACACAAAAATGTCTAAAGAACAACAGTTAAGCCTCCGTGGACGTGGTGGAAACGGTAAGTGCATTTAATACAAAGCTTGTTTTTCTACACATCTGTGTCTTTTTGCACCACATTAAAACTCATTTATTTTATTTGCAGATGAAGACATACTCGCTACCAAACATTTCCACCGTGGAGACGAGGAAAGTGGTAAGTGTATTATAATAGTTGGTCTATATTACTAACACTGACTTTGCACAAACTCTTAATTTTAGTGTTATTTGTTAATTTAAGATACAGTATATCACAGAAGTGAGTACGCCCCTCACATTTTTGTAAAGATTTTATTATATATTTTCATGTGACAACACTGAAGAAATGACAATTTGCTACAATGTAAAGTAGTGAGTGTACAGCTTGTATAACAGTGTAAATTTGCTGTCCCTTCAAAATAAAGCAAACACACAGCCATTAATATCTAACCCGCTGGCCACAAAAGCAAGAACACCCCTAAGTGAAAATGTCAAAATTTGGCCCAAAGTGTCAATATTTTGTGTGGCCACCATTGTTTTCCAGCACTGTCTTAACCCTTTTGAGCACGGAGTTCACCAGAGCTTCACAGGTTGCCACTGGATTCCTCTTCCACTCCTCCATGACGACATCACGGAGGTGACGGATGTTAGAGACCTTGCGCTCCTCCACCTTCTGTTTGAGGATGCCCCACAGATACTCAATAGGGTTTAGGTCTGGAGACATGCTTGGCCAGTCCATCATCTTTACCCTCAGCTTCTGTAGCAAGGCAGTGGTTGTTATCATGTTGTAATACTGCCCTGCGGCCCAGTTTCCGAAGGGAGGGGGTACTGCTCTGCTTCAGTATGTCACAGTACATGTTGGCATTAATGGTTCCCTTAATGAATAGACAACAAGTGTAATAAAGTACATGACGTGTTATTATTTCTGATGATCAGTGTTATCATGTTTCCCATAAACTTCAGGGTGTTGCAGAAAAATCCCTTTACATTTCTTACATCTACGTCATAGAATGACCCCAGACATTTAGAAATGCAAATACAAGCAGAACATGACTTCCTCTTTTCTGTTTCTTTTTCTTTTAACCGTTTTTCTTTATGAGACTTTATGAGTCACTGACATGAGTCATGACTTTAAAATGAAAAGTGTTTCATGTTTCCCCATTATACAGCTCTGGAAAAAGAGACGATTCAATTTCTTCTTAAATCAGCTTCTCTACATGAACAGCAGGTATTCTGTTGTCTGTTCAATCCAAACACAACAAAGACGTAAAGGTTTGATTCTGGCTGGGAACATAACGGCAGACACATGTATTCAATGTGCATCCTTGAAAACACTCAGTTTTCTAGCGTATTTACTTTCACTTCTCAGGTAATATCAATACCTATTTCAGATATGGCTCAAATTATTTACACATACACACATTTCACATATATTTAAGAGTGTTACGACCCTTCTTTGAATGTTAAACGTCTAGGGACTAGGAAGGGGAACATTAGACCAGTTTGGACCACTGTCAACATTACAGTCTGTGTTTGTGAGTGTGTGTGTGTGTGTGTGTGTGTCTGTGTCTGTGTGTGTGTGTGTGTGTCTGTGTCTGTGTCTCTGTGTGTGTGTGTGTGTGTGTGTGTCTGTGTGTGTGTGTGTGTGTGTGTGTGTGTGTGTGTGTGTGTCTGTGTGTGTGTCTGTGTTTCTGTGTCTGTGTCTGTGTCTGTGTGTGTGTGTGTGTGTGTGTGTGTGTGTGTGTGTGTCTGTGTCTGTGTCTGTGTCTGTGTGTGTGTGTGTGTGTGTGTGTGTGTGTGTGTCCACTGCTCCAGGTGTGTGTGCTCTTGGATCGGTTAAATGCAGAGAACACATTTCACTGCTGGTTATACTCTGTATAACTTTGTATGTGACAAATAAACAATTCTTCTTCTTCTTCTTCTTCTAACTTTGTTGTTTTTTTTGCACTGTCTGTCTATATGTAAATTGTTTGCTGTTTGTTTGCTGTTTTTTTTTTTTTTTGCACTGTCTGTCCATATGTAAATTGTTTGTTGTTTTTTTTGCACTGTCTGTCCATATGTAAATTGTTTGCTGTTTGTTTGCTGTTTTTTTTTTTTGCACTGTCTGTCCATATGTAAATTGTCTGTTGTTTTTTTTGCACTGTCTGTCCATATGTAAATTGTTTGTTGTTTTTTTTGCACTGTCTGTCCATATGTAAATTGTTTGCTGTTTGTTTGCTGTTTTTTTTTTTTGCACTGTCTGTCCATATGTAAATTGTCTGTTGTTTTTTTTTGCACTGTCTGTCCATAGGTAAATTGTCTGTTGTTTTTCTGCACTGTCTGGAGCACGCTCATAAGAATTTCACTCACCAAGGCACTTGTGCTGTGGTGATGTGACAATAAAAGTGATTTGATTTGATTTGATTTGATAACTGCTGGGTCTTCATACCTGTGCCGTACAGCTCAAACATCAGCAGACCTTTAAGGCCAAACCACAACAGTAGCAACAATTAAAACGTGACAATATAAATAGTTAGTGAGTTTACCTGCATTAACAGTCTTCTCATCAGGGTTTGGCAGGTCAGCAGCTCCCAAAAGGTGTCCGGACCTTGCTGTAGAAATACATTCACAGTCAGAACAGACCGGCCTCTAGTGGACAACACATGAACACACACTGAATTGTGTCACAATGTATCATTTCTTTAAAAATAAACATTAAATAAATACATGATTTGAACTGTAGTGTATCCTAAAGCTCTTCATAGATATTCTAAGTCATTATTTTCTCAATTGGTTGACTCAAAAAAGCCCCAATTTATGCCTAATGTTTAATGTTGCGGACATTCTCTTCTTCTTTGTGTGTATGTGTTTATTTAACGTTCAAAACCAGGCTTTATCTGTTTCGGTCACTTAGATGTGGAAGAACTTATGAAAGACGAGGAAACAGACAGAATTCATAAATAATGATCACCAATTGTTTGCTATCTTCAAAGAAAACCCCCTCTTCATATATTCAAATCCAAAGTTTAAACTGTTGTAAAGACACTAACAACTTCCAGTGAAACTGATGTTTGATTATTAACCCATGTGCACTGTCAGAAAAAAAGGTACAAAAACGGTCACTTCTATGGCCTCGCTGTGAAGAACCTTTATTTTTAAGAGTGTTTGGGGGAAATTAGTTGTACCTTTTAGCTTTTAGACACTATTGTACATTTTTCCCTGAGTTGAGTGGAAATCTCAACTGTTTAGTTTCACGTTATTAACATTATACTGATTAAAACTGGCAAAACGAGACTTACTGACCGAGACAAAATGTCTGGCAATGCTCTCGAGAATCAAAACGGTTGCCGTTTCCTCGGCAGCCTCCGTATAAGAACATACGGCAGATTTTCTCTCCATTGTCGTAATAATACACGGGAATGATGGTAAAACAGGCGCCTTCGTCCTTTGGCAGAGAACAGGCCTGATCTGAGGAACACGAAGGTAAAAGCATGAAACATCAGTCACTCATGTCAAATCAACAAATGCAGTATTTAGTGAATTTAGCCTCATCCGGGTAGATTTCTTCTGCTTTGGATAGACATGCTTTCACACAGTCTTTATCGCTTTCGAAGCGGTTGCTGTCGCCGCCTTCGCCTTTATAGAAGAACGGGTCAAATTACTCATTATTATCTCATTAACTTCGTCTAGCATATGGACACACCGAAAATGTTTTTCATTTCTAAAGGCTTCTGCATAAATGTGCTATTATTTTAATAATCATTTATTAAATATATATTTTTATGCAAAGTTGATTTTATTGTTTTAAATATATTTGTATTATTTTTAGATTTTATTATTTTAATAACATTTTATTAGGTTAATAATTGTGTCTGCATTTGACAGTTTTTTTAATACATATGTATTTAATAATTATATAAATATTGAAATATTTGTTCTGTTTTTGACTAATTAGATTTGTTTAAAAATATTATTTAAATTATTTAAATATTCTGTATAATGATCAAGTTGATATTTTAAATATTATTTTAAGAATAACTATTTTAACATCTGTTCTGTGTTTGACAATAAAGTATATTTAAAATACATATATATTATTTTAATTAAAATATAAATATTTGAGAATTTGTAACAATAATTGAAAAAAATTTTTCTGTATTTGACAGTTGATTAAATTTTTTTAAATACATTTTATTTTAATATTAATTAAAATATTTGTTCTGTTCGACAATAATGTGTGTGTGTGTGTGTGTGTGTGTGTGTGTGTGTGTGTGTGTGTGTGTGTGTGTGAGCCTATTGTTCATTTTCGATGAGTTTCACTGTCAAATGATTTGCGCTCCTCGCTCCCGATGTTCAGACCTTAATCAAATGATTTGCGCTGCGCGCTCCCGAAGTTCAGACCTTAATCAAATGATTTGCGCTTTAATCATTTGATTAAAGTCTGAACTTCGGGAGCGCGCAGCGCAAATCATTTGATTAAGGTCTGAACTTCGGGAGCGCGCAGCGCAAATCATTTGATTAAGGTCTGAACATCGGGAGCGCGGAGCGCAAATCATTTGATTAAGGTCTGAACATCGGGAGCGCGCAGCGCAAATCATTTGATTAAAGTCTGAACTCCGGGAGCGCGCAGCGCAAATCATTTGATTAAGGTCTGAACTTCGGAAGCGCGCAGCGCAAATCATTTGATTAAAGTCTGAACATCGGGAGCGCGGAGCGCAAATCATTTGATTAAAGTCTGAACATCGGGAGCGCGGAGCGCAAATCATTTGATTAAGGTCTGAACATCGGGAGCGCGCAGCGCAAATCATTTGATTAAAGTCTGAACTTCGGGAGCGCGCAGCGCAAATCATTTGATTAAGGTCTGAACTTCGGGAGCGCGCAGCGCAAATCATTTGATTAAGGTCTGAACATCGGGAGCGCGGAGCGCAAATCATTTGATTAAGGTCTGAACTTCGGGAGCGCGCAGCGCAAATCATTTGATTAAAGTCTGAACATCGGGAGCGCGGAGCGCAAATCATTTGATTAAGGTCTGAACTTCGGGAGCGCGCAGCGCAAATCATTTGATTAAGGTCTGAACATCGGGAGCGCGCAGCGCAAATCATTTGATTAAGGTCTGAACATCGGGAGCGCGGAGCGCAAATCATTTGATTAAGGTCTGAACATCGGGAGCGCGGAGCGCAAATCATTTGATTAAGGTCTGAACATCGGGAGCGCGCAGCGCAAATCATTTGATTAAAGTCTGAACATCGGGAGCGCGTAGCGCAAATCATTTGATTAAAGTCTGAACTTCGGGAGCGCGTAGCGCAAATCATTTGATTAAGGTCTGAACATCGGGAGCGCGGAGCGCAAATCATTTGATTAAAGTCTGAACATCGGGAGCGCGGAGCGCAAATCATTTGATTAAGGTCTGAACATCGGGAGCGCGCAGCGCAAATCATTTGATTAAAGTCTGAACATCGGGAGCGCGGAGCGCAAATCATTTGATTAAGGTCTGAACATCGGGAGCGCGGAGCGCAAATCATTAGATTAAGGTCTGAACATCGGGAGCGCGCAGCGCAAATAATTTGATTAAGGTCTGAACTTCGGGAGCGCGCAGCGCAAATCATTTGATTAAGGTCTGAACACCGGGAGCGCGGAGCGCAAATCATTTGATTAAGGTCTGAACATCGGGAGCGCGGAGCGCAAATCATTTGATTAAGGTCTGAACATCGGGAGCGCGGAGCGCAAATCATTTGATTAAGGTCTGAACTTCGGGAGCGCGGAGCGCAAATCATTTGATTAAGGTCTGAACTTTGATTAAGGTCTGAACATCGGGAGCGCGCAGCGCAAATCATTTGATTAAGGTCTGAACATCGGGAGCGCGGAGCGCAAATCATTTGATTAAGGTCTGAACTTTGAATAAGGTCTGAACATCGGGAGCGCGGAGCGCAAATCATTTGATTAAGGTCTGAACTTCGGGAGCGCGCAGCGCAAATCATTTGATTAAGGTCTGAACATCGGGAGCGCGGAGTGCAAATCATTTGATTAAGGTCTGAACATCGGGAGCGCGGAGTGCAAATCATTTGATTAAGGTCTGAACATCGGGAGCGTGGAGCTCAAATCATTTGATTAAGGTCTGAACATCGGGAGCGCGGAGCGCAAATCATTTGACAGTGAAACTCATCGAAAATGAACAATAGGCTCACACACACACACACACACACACACACACACACACACACACACACACACACACAAATAGAAATGAAATGGTTAAACTATCATATTAATAATCATTAAGCTTGCTTACACAGATACACACACAGACACACTCATATACGGACATGCACACATGTTTTGTTGCAGATATAGATATTTGAAATAAATGACAGGTGACAATACTCTTTGCAAGTCTTCTCTTTTTAAGAGTTTATATCAGGGATCTCCAACCCTGCTCCTGGAGAGCTACCATCCTGCAGATTTCAGTTACAACCCTGCTCCAACACACCTGTCTGAAATTAACAAGTAGCCTTGAAGACTGTGATTGGCTGGTTCAGGTGTGTTTGATTGGGGTTGGAGATGAAATCTGTAGGACGGTAGCTCTCCAGGAGCAGGGTTGGAGACCACTGGTAGGACAATGTGAAATGCAGGGCTGACAATAGAACACATTCACAATGGAGAATTCATTAAAACTGTCTCTCTCTCTGTCACATACACACACACACGCACACACAGAAATGAAAGGTTTAAAAATGCTTAGTAAACAGTAAGCATACAAACACAATAATACTAAATATACAGCACGCATGCTAACACACACACACACACACACACACACACACACACACACATTCACTTTGTTGCAGATATAAAATAGTGATTTTCAAAGACATCCAAAACGGAGAATAGGTTAACAGACACATGTAGCCTACACAAAAATGAAATGGTTAAACTAACATATAAACACCCAATAAGCATGCTTTTATTTATTTTTTGCATTAATCTGACAATAAATGTGGCACACCCAGTTTTTTTGATGCACATCCAGATTCTCCTTTCTGGCTACGCTCCTGGTGTAAAGAGAGCAAAAAGCAGAAGCGGTGTAAAGAATAAATGGATGTTTACATGCCGTGGCACCAACATGCTAATTTACTGGTAACTTCTCGTTCCAGAAAAATGCAGTTTAGTGGCAGTACTCCAGAAATCCCATAATGACACAGAGAGACTAAACACACACACCTTGAGTCTGGGAATCACAGCAAACGCTGAAGATTTGATATATGAGGATGAACTGTGGCCCTTTCAATTTGGTATTTTGTGCAGGAAAACCTCAAGCTCTCGGATTGTGCTAAAGTGGAACTATTGCAAGAATACTTTTGGGACACATTAAATATCTTGCATTTAAAGACCTACACCCAAGATCCCCTTGGTGGGGGCAGTTGTAACACTGAAAAAGAAGTCATGTTAAACCACTGAATCTCAAATAAAAATGAACTTTACTACTGTATATATATATATATATATATATATACACATCTAATATTATATATATATGGTTCAAATTCACTTAAATGTCAGGCATCATTTAAAAAGCAAAAGTCTATTTATATTTTTTGCAGAAGACTGCAACTATTCTAGAGGTAACTAGATTTGATATATTTATATATATTGCACTCAAATACGTTATTTACCTGATGAGTCAAGAATAGTCTTTAGGTACAAGATCAACATTAACAGAAGAACTCAAAGATAATAGTCATTTTCTTTTAAAAAGATTTAAAAGCAACACTAACCATTTTAAATGTAGTTTTACAATTCAAATATGTTTCTTTTCTAACAGAAAAGTATGTCAACACAGAAAAACCAGGTGTTTACACTGGGCCCTGTGTTACTATTGCCCCCGATGTTACAGCCATGATCAAATCTCATTCCCTAGCCAGCCACACCTATATTAGCATAGGATGTTCATGTTCATTTTCTATCAATAACCTAGAGATAAAATCTATGTAGTTTAAATTCAAGACCAGCAGCAGAAAAATACTGTACATCCAAAAATACATTTTCATGCCACAAAATCAGTATTTTGTCAAAAACCATTCTGCTGAGGTGAAATGATTGTACTCCTTTTCCACAGGCAGAGAAATAATCTTCCTGAGCATTTGTAGATTACGTTTCATCACTCTTGATTCTGATTGAAGGAACTGAGTGTGTGACAACTGCCCCCTGTTAAAACTGCCCCCGGTCTCCCCTATACTTTCATGATAAAACTACGAAGCTAGTAGTTTACTGAGACTATACTACAAAGTGTACTAAAAATCCTACTACAAGTATTTAATTAGTAAACTGTCAGTTTACCTATAAGTTCACGATTAGTATAATTGCAGTCCAAGCTAAACACTTTGATGTAAACTAGTAGTGTACTCAAAGTTTACTACTGTCATACTTAAAGTATATTTAAAAGTATACTTTTATATAATAGAAAGTGGGCCATTTAGTCCCAATGAGTATTGAAATAGTACAAGTATACTACTAGTACACTGATATTTCTATACTTACTACATAAGTATACTTTCAAATATACTTGAACTTTACTTAAGAATACTTAAAAAATTAACTTGAAGTACTTTTTGGACTTTAAAACGCTTTTTTCTTACAGCTGAAAATGAGATAATTTACTGTGAAATGTCAGCTTCGTGGTGAAAACTTCTACGTCACTCTCGTCAACGCAGTTCATAGTTACAATAAAAATGTATCTTGACTTTATCTTGTGGTTATTTTGGGAAAAACAATAGGGGGGGCATGTTACCCCACTCTACCCTATTTCAGAAATCTCCTAAAGACGCATGAAATAAACAATCTTTGAGTCTGGGAATCAAAGCAAACACTAGTTTCGAGATGAATTGACCGTTTCAAGATTTTGCAGGAGATCCTCTTTCAAGTAAAGAAGAGCGTGTGACTTCTGCAAACACGTATTCAGATCGCATGGAAAGGTTTTATGCATGTTGGAATGAAATATTATCTTAATTTTTAAGGATATTGGAATAAGATTTTCTGCATGGAACTACTGATGCAAATAAAGAATTTAATTTTTAAGAGTGTGTGTGTTGGATTTATTGTCGGGGTCTTAAAGGCTGATCAAACTATACTAGTATAGATATAGATATGATGGGATCCTCGAGTCTAGGGCCTCAGTTTTATGTAAAATGTATTTTATTTCTGTGTTCAAATCTGAATTTTCAGCATCATTTCTCCAGTCTTCAGTGTCACATGATCTTCAGAAATCATAATAATATTCTGATTTGCTGCTCAAGAAACAGTTCTGATTAAATTTACATTTATGCATTTAGCACACGCTTTTATCCAAAGCGACTTACATTGCATTCAAGTTTCTACATTTTTATCAGCTCTTGCTTTCCCTGGGAATCGAACCCATGATCTTGGCGTTGCTAGCGCCATGCTCTACCAGTTGAGCTACAGGAAAGCTCCTGTATTGATTATAATCAATGCTGAAAACAGTTGCGCTGCTTTATATCTGTGTGGTGATGCACTACCATTCAAAAGTTTGAAGTAAGGTTTGCAAAAGAAATAAATAATACTTTTAATCAGCATGGAATTGATCAAACGTGATGTTTAGAATAGTACAACATATTTATATTTCAAATAAATGCTGTTCTTTTGAATCCTGAAATATACAATGTGTCAAGGTTTTGACGAAAATATGAAGCAGTTTTTAGCTGTGGACTCTTTTCAACTGAACTTTTTTACAAAACCATAAAACTATTTTATATGTACTAGTCGTTTTATGTTATACATTGATGCACAACTGAGCGTTGGATGTTTCTGAGAATATTAATGCCAGTCAATTCTCTGACTAAGCTTCATCATTGGAAGTAATGACACATTTTCAAATAAAAACTGAAAACCTATTATACAATTTGGCCATTTATATACACGGCAACGGTATTTGAGGGCCTGAAAACGGTGTTCAGTCTATAGACATGAGCGAGTACTTGACAACTAATCAACAAGCATGACAGAATACAGGACCGCGTGTGCACAGATGAGTAGTTTATTCTTTATTAATAAAGCAGCGCTAGTGGATGCATGTGATCTGTACGCAAAACCTTTCAAAAACACAAAGGAAAACTTATATTTCTAGCACATCGTTGCCTTTTAAACGCACCCTACGAGTGTAAACAGGAGAAGCTGTTTAGAGAAGAAATGAATGGATGGATGTACACATGCTGTGGCATCAAAATACTAATTTAATGTTACAACTTCTCATCCCAGAAAATTGCAAGGACTGATTAAAACGGTAATTTACTGGTGATATTCCATTGACACACACAAACTAAACACCCACACATTGAGTCTGGGAATCACAGAAAACGCTGAAGTGTTGATATATGAGGAAGAACTGTCACCCTTTCAATTTCATATTTTATATACACACTTCTGCAAACACACATGCCAACAGAGGCATAGCCATCATTTCAGAAGTGAGCGGGACAGAAATGTGCTAAAAATACAAATACACTAGACAATAACCAATCATTTGTACTCTGTAATATTTTTTTCTTAACGGCAATTTTAAGATTTGCTTATACTACTTTTTTCATTTTTATGACAGAATATGGCAGAGAATATATTTTATAGTTTCTATAGGCCACTGTAAAAAATGCTGTCAATTTGCAATACATTATTCAGATACTTTATTACCTGCAGATGACATGAAAAACACACAAACTATAATTGTGCATGTATTGACTTCATGTGTTTTATTCAGCTTAGCTACAGCGAAAGCTGGATGCTTTTGTCCATATTAGGGAAAAAGTTCCTTAAAGAACATTTGAAATATCTAAAGAACCTACATGTAACACAAAGGAGTCTTTAAAGTGGAAAAAGGGTTTTAAAAGTTCTAAGAAAACTAAAATATTATTTTATGAGCTGTTCACCGGCATGAGCGAGTTCTTAACAACCAAAATGTAGCATCAAAATGCTAATTTACTAATGATACAACTTCTCATCCCAGAAAAATGCCAGGGCTGATTAAAACTGTAATTTACTGGTAATATTCCAGAAATCCCCTAATGATGCATGAGATATACACTCACACCTTGAGTCTGGGAATCAAAGCAAACACTAGTTTCAAGATGAACTGACCGTTTCAAGATTTTGCAGGAGATCCTCTTTCAAGTAAAGCAGAGCATGTGACTTCTGCAAACACGTTTTAAGATCGCATGGAAAGGTTTTATGCACGTTGGAATGAAATATTCTTCATGGAACTACTGATGCAAATAAAGAATCTGAATCCTTAATTAGTGTGTGTGTTGGATTTATTGTCAGGGTCTTAAGGGATGATCAAACTAGTATAGATATAGATATAGATATAGATATGATGGGATCCTCTAGGGCCTCAGTTTTAATAAATAACAGGAACAAACAACACAAGTCACAGTTTACCTCTTTATTATACAACACTTCTATTTGTACATTTCTTTTAAGTGAAAATGGGGTCCATATGGGATGGAAAGTGATCAAGGACTTGGGCTTCAGTTAAACCTACTGCAGGACTTCTCGTTTTTGTCTTTCACTTTCAGTTGCTGCCGTATACAGTATATATATGGAGCAGCGGTACTGACCGAGACACAACCACACTCCACCAGAGACTTGTTGAGATTGAGAACCTGTTATACACTAAAATGTCTAAAGAACATCAGTTAAGCCTCCGTGGACATGGTGGAAACGGTAAGTGCATTTTAATACAAAGCTTGTTTTTCTACACATCTGAGTCCATTTGCACCGCATTAAAGCTCATTTATTTTATTTGCAGATGAAGACATACTCGCTACCAAACATTTCCGCCGTGGAGATGAGGAAAGTGGTAAGTGTATTATAATAGTTGGTCTATAGTACTAACACTGACTTTGCACAAACTCTTAATTTTAGTGTTATTTGTTAATTTATTTCTTTTATTTTGTGTATTCGTGTAGGCTACTTCTTCATGCTCTTAATGCAGTTTGTTATATGTTTCTGAAATATGTGTCTTTATTAATTGAAACATATGTTATATATTATGTAGAAATATATTATTACTAACACATTATGAAGATGTAGGCAATCCAAATCTATCCAAATATAGAAATATTAGCATGCAAGTTTGTGTAATATAAACGTTTCACATTTACAGTGTTCTAATGTTGAGCATAAATATAAAGCTTGTTGTTTTTCTAAACATCTGTTTCATTTGCAGATGAAGAAACCGACAAACAGCGGCAGAAAGAAGGCATAAATGAAATCGACGAGGCTACTATAAAAAAGTCAGACGCGCAAAATACGAAATCTCTCATTGGCATGATTGACACGTATGACAGACAAGCGAGTGCCAATACAGAAGACGGTTATGCTAATCAGGGCTTTTATGCCTCAGGTTTTGAAAACAAACCAGGAAAGAGGATTCCCAAGACTGGATACCTTGCAGAAGCAGGATTTGGACGAGCTCGTGCTGAATACAGAGTATTTGAGGCAGAAGCCAAAGGTCCAAACGCCTCAGCTGCTGCTGAAGCCAATCTGGTTAAACTCGGAGCAATAGCTCGAGCTGAAATCGCCAGTGCATCAGCTAAAGCCGGTCCACTTGGTGTGAAAGTGGCAGTTGGATTTGACACTGGTGCATCTATTGGTTTGGGTGGGATGGAGGTCAAATTACTGGGAATCGGATTCTCAATTGGTCCAAAAATCGGATTATGTTTTCTAAATTCAGAAGTGTCACTTTCACTCTTTTAGCCACAACAGGTATTAATTACAGGTATTAATTACCTAAAAATCTCTGTCTCAGTTTTGACTGCTCTCATTAGGGGTCGCCACAGAGGATCGTCTGGACATCTATTTGGCGCAGGTTTTCCTGACACAACCTAGCACTGACATCCTGAATACCCATCAACTACTACTAATATTTAACCCACTTAATTAACCATTCAAATTGTTCTCTATATTTAAACATGACTGTTATTGTTGCATATCCCTTTTTATAATTCATTTATATCTCTAATGTATACAATTATCACATTGTAAGCCTTTTTTCTATATTCCTGTTTCCATTTAGGAACATGAACCTTGTTAACAGTCAAAATTTCAGCTATTAAACTCACACTTGCGTGTCTAATTTGGTAATATATCTTATAATATTACATTTTGTTTCTCTAATTACTGCTGTTCTTTAATTAAAGCTGGTTTGTCAACCTTTTTATTATTACAATATACTTATTGCTGTGTTTTTAGAGTGGCCTGGTTGGTGTATAATAGTAAAGTCAAGAACTTGTCATATTTCCTGATCTTCTCAGTGAAATCAGCATGTTTAGTTTATTCACCTTTCAGCTTGGTAAAATGTTCTCCTTTGAATTGTTTTCATTTTAAAATCAATAAAAACCTGTTAGTGTCTGTTATTGGGATGTCTTGTGAAATGCTTGAGTTCCCTTGAAACTCCCGTGAGCTCTGTGTTGTTGTTTTTTTTATATAAATTTATTCTTCATTTAATAATTTTTTAATTTAATCATTTATAATTATTATCCATTTATGTAATTTATCATTTGATTATTTATATCATTTTTATAATCATCTATAATTTGTCATTCTGTCATTCCATTTATACTTTCACTTTTTGCTTATAGTGAAATGTGTCACGGAACAGAAACACGAGATCCAATTGCGAGTGAAAATAGACAGTCTTTATTTCACAACTCCAAAACACAGTGGAGGTGAGATAAGCGGGCAGTGCAGGTGCAGACTCCAAACACAGTGGAGGTGCAGATAAGCCGGCAGTGCAGGTGCAGTAAACCCGGCAGTGCAGAGTCTCCAGCTCGGGCAAAGAATACAGTCCAGTCCGCACCTTCCAGGAATACAGAACAGCGACCAGGCGAGAACTGACTCAGGAACTGGAAGACTGACAGAGAGTAAGACACACATGAGCAGTAACGATCTGACAACCCATCACAGAAACGCCAGCCAGATATAGGCAGTGCAGACGAGCTACACCTGTAACCGTTCTGATTACCTCGTCAGGTGCATGGTGCTAGGCAACGCTGACGAGCACAACGAGCAGGTCCACCCACACAGACAAACACAGAATGAGCACACAGACCCATGAACCGTGACAGTACCCCTTCCCCTAAGAACGCCTCCTGGCGTTCCCAGATGAATTTACCTGACGATTGTAATCATCGATAAGAGAGTGATCCAATATGTCTCTAGCAGGCACCCAACTCCTCTCCTCAGGACCGTAACCCTCCCAGTCCACCAAGTACTGGAATCCGCGTCCCCTCCGCCTAGAGTCCAGAATACGCTTAACCGAATAAACAGGTTCCCCATCTACGAGTCACGGCGGGGGAACCGGGGTTTGCGGATTAATGGTAGAATGAAAAACAGGTTTTAATTTGGAAACATGAAAGGCGGAATGAATCCTCCTGTACGCTGGAGGAAGTTTGAGGCGGACCGCCACCGGACTAATGATTTTGGTGACAGTAAACGGGCCAATGAGTTTAGGAGCAAGTTTATTACAAACGGTACGGAGAGGAATGTTCTTAGATGAAAGCCACACTTTTTGACCGACGACGTAGACGGGAGGCCTCGACCGGTGGCGATCAGCCTTGGCCTTGGTGCGCGCCCCCACCTGGAGGAGGGTCTGTCTGGCCCTGCTCCAGGTGCGTCGACACCTCTGGACAAATGCGTGGGCAGAGGGAACTGCGACTTCGGATTCCAGACTGGAAAAAATCGGTGGCTGGTACCCTAAGCTACACTCAAACGGAGACAGGCCCGTGGCAGATACTGGTAAAGAGTTATGTGCGTACTCAACCCATGAGAGCTGCTGGCTCCAAGAGGACGGATTCTGAGAGACCACACATCGCAACGTACGTTCCAAGTCCTGGTTGGCTCTCTCTGTCTGACCATTACTCTGGGGATGATACCCAGAAGAAAGACTAACAGTCGCCCCTAACAAACGACAAAACTCACTCCAAAATTTAGAGACAAACTGAGGCCCCCTGTCAGAGACCACATCTGTCGGGAGACCATGAATGCGAAAAACGTGGTCAATGACAGCAACCGCTGTCTCTCTGGCAGACGGTAATTTAGGCAGAGGGATGAAATGAGCAGCCTTCGAGAACCGGTCCACCACGGTCAAAACCACCATGTTCCCACTTGAGGGTGGGAGACCTGTGACGAAATCTAGCGAAATGTGGGACCAGGGTCTCGACGGAACTGACAGCGGCTGAAGGAGTCCAGCAGAGGGTCGATTAGAAGTCTTAGAAACGGCGCAAACAGAGCAAGCCAAAACAAAACATCGTATGTCACGAGCCATAGACGGCCACCAGAAACGTTGTTTAATAAGAAACATGGTACGACTCACCCCTGGATGACAAGCCACCTTGGAACAATGACTCCATCGAATGACGTCGGGCCGTAAAGTCTCTGGCACAAACAAACGACCCGGTGGGCATCCGGACGGAGGCGTTACCCCTTGTGAGGCCGTGCGGACCCTTGACTCAATCTCCCATGTGACTGCAGAAACAAACATTTTCTGTGGCACAATGGGCTCGGAAAAAGACGGTCGATCAGAATGGTCGAAAATACGGGATAACGCATCGGGCTTGATGTTCTTGGAACCTGGCCGATAAGAAATAGAAAAATCGAAACGACCGAAAAATAAAGCCCACCGGGCCTGCCTAGAGTTCAATCTTTTAGCGGACTTGATGTACTCAAGATTTTTATGATCAGTCCAGACGATAAAAGGAACCCCCGAACCTTCTAACCAATGACGCCATTCCTCCAAGGCAAGCTTGACTGCCAGCAGCTCTCTATTACCAATATCATAGTTGCGTTCTGCGGGAGACAAGCGGTGAGAAAAATACGCGCACGGGTGCAACTTGTCATCCGAGGAAGAACGCTGGGATAGGATGGCACCAACCCCCACCTCTGACGCGTCAACCTCCACCACAAACTGCCGAGAAGGATCAGGGGCGATGAGTATGGGAGCTGAAACAAAGCAGCCTTTCAGTTTGGCAAACGCAGCTTCCGCTGCGCTGAACCACCTGAACAGAGTCTTGGTGGAGGTTAAGGCGGTCGAAGGGGCAGCTAGCTGGCTGAAACCGCGAATAAAACGCCGGTAAAAAAAAAGCCCAGAAACCTCTGCAGGGCCTTGCGGGAATCTGGAGTTGGCCAATCAACGACAGCCAGAATCTTGTCCGGATCCATGCGCATCCCCTCGACTGACACAATGTAACCCAAAAAAGGAACAGACTGTGCATGGAAAACGCATTTCTCCGCCTTGACATAAAGCCCATTCTCTAACAGCCTCTGAAGCACTCGCCTGACGTGCTGAACATGTTCCTGGAGAGAGTGAGAAAATATCAGTATGTCATCCAGGTAAACATAAATGAACTGATCTAGCATATCTCTCAACACGTCATTGACGAGTGCCTGGAAGACTGCGGGAGCGTTGGAAAGCCCAAAAGGAAGAACGCGATATTCAAAGTGCCCCTGGGGGTATTAAAAGCAGTCTTCCATTCATCCCCCTCCCTTATGCGAACCAAATGATACGCGTTGCGAAGGTCTAATTTCGTGAAAAAGGACGCCCCCTGCAGACGCTCAAAGGCAGAAGACATCAACGACAAAGGATATGTATTCTTCACTGTGATGTTATTCAGCCCTCGATAGTCGATACAGGGACGAAGGGACCCATCCTTCTTTTTCACGAAAAAAAAACCCGCCACCGCCGGCGAAGAAGAAGGGCGAATGATCTTGGCTGCTAGAGAATCAGAAATATATTTCTCCATGGCCTCCCTCTCCGGGGCGGAAAGCGAATAAAGTTTGCCCCTGGGCGGAGACGTACCTGATAATAGATCTATAGCACAGTCATAGGGACGATGCGGAGGTAGAGAAGCAGCCCGAGACTTACTGAACACTCCCTTCAGGTCGAGGTACTCGCTGGGCACGTTAGACAGATCCATATGCTCATCCTGAAACACAGAACAAGACACAGACGGACAGGCAGACAACAAACAAGCAGCATGACAACCCTCACTCCAAGAGAGAATGGAACTCTGACTCCAATTAAAGTGAGGGTTATGAAGCACAAGTCAGGGATGCCCAAGGACCACTGGAGTAACGGGAGTGTCAGTTAAAAGAAAATTAATAGTCTCAATGTGATTACCAGAAGTGATGAGTCTAACTGGACCCGTAGAGTGAGTGATGGAAGGAAGAGACAGGCCATTGAGAGCATGAACCGCAATGGGCTGTGAGAGGGCAATCACCGGAAGCCTAAGTCTGTAAGCGAGATCTGAATCTAAAAAATTACCCTCGGCACCAGAGTCAATTAAAGCCTGACAGTCATAGGTGACTGAGGACCAATGCAACTTGACAGAGAGGAGTGTAGCTGCAAGAGAGGATTTAGCCAATGTGATCCCACCCATCAGTAACCCCTTACCTACTGACGGGTTCTGGCTTTTACGGGACACTGTGCTGCGATGTGTCCAGCAGCTCCGCAATACAGGCAAAGACCCTCGTTTCGCCGCCTCCGCTTCTCCTCCAGGGAAAGGCGGGATCTACCCATCTGCATTGGTTCCGGTTTGGAGAGGCCGACATCTGCATCGCAGTAGGGGACAGGAAGGTAGTCCAGCCTACTGAACGCCGAAGCTCGGCACGCTCGCTGATTTCTCTGCTGCAATCTGGAGTCCACCCGAATAGCCAGACTGACTAAACCATCCAGCGACGTAGGTAACTCCAGTGCGTAGATCTCGTCTTTGACATAATCAGCAAGTCCATGAAAAAACATATCCCACTGCGCCTCTAAATTCCAACGACACTCTGCCGCCAAAGTGCAGAATTCAATGGAGTAATCAGTGACGCTCCGATCTCCCTGCCGTAACTCCGCCAGAAAACGAGCCGCCTCTCTGCCCGAAGCCGCCCGATCAAACACCTTTCTGATCTCCTCCGAGAATGACTGAAACGAAGTACAGCAGGGAAGTTTCTGCTCCCAAACGGTAGTTCCCCAGAGAGCTGCCCGTCCAGAGAGTAATGTGATGACAAACGCTATCTTCGACTCCTCAGTGGGAAACGACGATGGTTGGAGGGAGATGTATAGTGAACACTTGGCAAGGAAAGAGCGGCATTGCTGGGGCTCACCAGAGTAAAAGGCTGGAGGCGGAAGGCGGGGTTCGATGAAACGACCCGCCTGATCTGGGATAGTAGGCGCAGGTGGATTAGACGCAGTGGGTTGCTGAACAGGCTCGGTCTGGAGACGCTGTAACTGGGTGGTCAGCTCCGAAACCTGAGAGACCAGGGCTTGGATAGCGCGATTAGAGGCTGCCATCTGTTTATCCTGGTGATCCATGCGTGAGTTACTGTGAGATAAAAAGCCTCTTAAATCGGACGCACTCGCTGGATCCATCTTGGTCAGATCGTTCTGTCACGGAACAGAAACACGAGATCCAATTGCGAGTGAAAATAGACAGTCTTTATTTCACAACTCCAAAACACAGTGGAGGTGCAGATAAGCCGGCAGTGCAGGTGTAGACTCCAAAACACAGTGGAGGTGCAGATTATCCGGCAGTGCAGGTGCAGTAAACCCGGCAGTGCAGAGTCTCCAGCTCGGGCAAAGAATACAGTCCAGTCCGCACCTTCCAGGAATACAGAACAGCGACCAGGCGAGAACTGACTCAGGAACTGGAAGACTGACAGAGAGTAAGACACACATGAGCAGTAACGATCTGACAACCCATCACAGAAACGCCAGCCAGATATAGGCAGTGCAGACGAGCTACACCTGTAACCGTTCTGATTACCTCGTCAGGTGCATGGTGCTAGGCAACGCTGACGAGCACAACGAGCAGGTCCACCCACACAGACAAACACAGAATGAGCACACAGACCAATGAACCGTGACAGAAATGATTGATTAAGATGTTCACCAGCATAAATCTTGCATTAAGTTTGCATGTGTGCAAACCCTGGTGCAAATGCATGCTTGTGTGATATCCATTGGCTCGCCTTCATGGTTTAAAACATAAATATTTCCAACATTGCGATGGAAACAATTGCCCCGACCCCCGTATCTAAAACGTACCGAACCGTGACACCACTGTGTCATATCTGTCACAAATGAGAGACTGGAGGATTCAATTGCGAAAAGACAGGTTTATTGACAGGATTGATCAGAATAGCGAAGTAAATGGCGGAGCTCTCCGTAAGCAGCGGTCCTACACTCCTCTTATGATCAGTGGGACCCTTGTGGAGAGGGTGAGCAGCTTCAAGTACCTCAGTGTAAACATCGCCGAGGACCTGACATCGACTACACACATTCAAACACAGGTCAAGAAAGCCAGGCAAAGACTATACCATCTGTGACAGCTGAGGAAATTCAGGGTCTCACCAGCAATCCTGAAAACTTTCTATTCAGGGACCATAGAAATTGTATTGACTCAGTGCATCTCAGTGTGGTATGGTAACGCCACAAATCAGGACTGCAAAGCTCTGCAGAGAGAGTTGTGCGCTTAGCTGAGCGCATCTCAGGGTCTGCTCTCCCCTCTCTGCAGGACATCTACCTCAAACGCTGCAAAAGCAGAGCTGCTAAAATCATCAAGGACTCAAATCACCCCGGTAACCGTCTCTTCTGTTTACTGCCATCTGGCAAGCGCTTCAGGAGAATGATGGCAAAAACTGAGAGACTTAGGAGGAGCTACTTCCCTCAGGCCATCAGGCTCCTAAACTCAAACTCCTAAACTCAAACTCAGTCAAATAACATTTACAGGACTCAATTTAATAAACTGTAAAACATTAATTATTCTCCATCATCCGCATTGCTGCTATGTGTACATACCCGGTACAACCTGTTTGCACATTCCTCTTGCACCTCCCTGTTTATATTATTATTTATTAAGTCCACAGTATACTGTGTTGCACATTTATTTTATTGCACACTTTACTCCTTATTTTTTCTTATTATTTTATTGTTACCTATATTTATATATATTCTCTTGTGTTATGTTTCATTTTTTTGCACTGTCCATTGAGCGGACCTGACCTGATTTACATTTGACTACTGATTATATCCTGTATAATTGAGTATGTGACGAATAAAAGAACCTTAAACCTTGAACCTTGAACCTTTAATAACCAATAATTTGTACTCTGTAATATTTTTTCCTTAATGCCAATTTTAAGATTTGTTTATACTACTAATTATTTTTTTATGACAGAATAGGGCAGAGAATATATTTTATAGTTTCTATAGGCCACTGTAAAAAATGCTGTCAGTTTGCACTGCATTATTCAGATACTTTATTACCTGGAGATGACATGAAAAACACACAAGCTATATTGTGGTAATTGTGCATGTATTGACTTCATGTGTTTTATTCAGCTTAGCTACAGCGAAAGCTGGGTGCTTTTGTCCATATTAGGGAATTTAGTTCCTTAAAGAACATTTGAAATATCTAAAGAACCTACATGTAACACAAAGGAGTCTTTAAAGTGGAAAAAGCGGTTTTAAAAGTTCTAAGAAAACTAAAATATTATTTTATGAGCTGTTCACCGGCATGAGCGAGTTCTTAACAACCAAAATGTAGCATCAAAATGCTAATTTACTAATGATACAACTTCTCATCCCAGAAAAATGCCAGGGCTGATTAAAACTGTAATTTACTGGTAATATTCCAGAAATCCCCTAATGATGCATGAGATAAACACTCACAGCTTGAGTCTGGGAATCAAAGCAAACACTAGTTTCAAGATGAACTGACCGTTTCAAGATTTTGCAGGAGATCCTCTTTCAAGTAAAGAAGAGCATGTGACTTCTGCAAACACGTTTTAAGATCGCATGGAAAGGTTTTATGCATGTTGGAATGAAATATTCTTCATGGAACTACTGATGCAAATAAAGAATCTGAATCCTTAAGAGTGTGTGTGTTGGATTTATTGACAGGATCTTAAGGGATGATCAAACTATACTAGTATAGATATAGATATGATGTGATCTGGCCTCAGTTTTAATAAATAACAGAAACAAACAACACAAGTCACAGTTTTCCTGTTCATTATACAACACATCCATTTGAACATTTCTTTTAAGTGGGCTCTATATTGGATGGAAAGTGATCAAGGACTTGGGCTTCAGTTAAACCTACTGCAGGACTTCTCGTTTTTGTCTTTCACTTTCAGTTGCTTCCTCGTACAGTATATATATGGAGCAGCGGTACTGACCGGGACACAACGACACTCCACCAGTGACTTGTTGAGACTGAGAACCTAACATACACAAAAATGTCCCAAGAACAACATTTAGGCCTCCGTGGACGTGGTGGAAACGGTAAGTGTATTTAAATACAAAGCTTGTTTTTCTACACATCTGTGTCTATTTGCACCGCATTAAATCTCATTTATTTTATTTGCAGATGAAGACATACCTGCTACCAAACATTTCCACCGTGGAGACGAGGAAAGTGGTACGTGTATTATAATAGTTGGTCTATATTACTAACACTGACTTTGCACAAACTCTACATTTTAGTATTATTTGTTAATTTATTTATTGTATCTTGTGTATTTATGTACTTCTACATTTGTTATACAGTAGCCTATATGTGTTTCTGAATATTCCCAAACAATGAAGGTCAAAGAAAAAGATTGTTGCAGTCATTTTACAAAAATAATCTGAAATATGTGTCTTTATTAAATTAAAAATATATTATCACTAACCATTTATGAAGATGCAAGCAAACCAAATCTCAGACTGAATCACACCAAATACAGAAATATTAGCTTGCTTGGTTCACTTAAACTATCTTGACACATTTACAGTGCTCTAATGTTCAGCGCAAAATGGCTTACATGTATATAAAGCTTGTTGTTTCTCTAAACATCCATGTCTATTTGCACTGCATTGAAGCTCATCTGTTTGATTTGCAGATGAAGAGAACGCTGTCATAAATGAAATCAACGAGGATACCATAAAAACTTCAAGAGCGCAAGATACATCACTTTCAAGTGACCTCATAGACATGATTGACACGTATGACAGACCAGCGAGTGCCAATACAGAAGGCGGTTATGCTAAACAAGACTTTTATGCCTCAGGTTTAGAAAACAAAACAGGAAAGAGGATTCCTAAGGCTGGATACAAAGCAGAAGCAGGAATTGGACGAGCTCGTGCTGAGTACAGAGTATTTGAGGCAGAAGCCAAAGGTCCAAACGCCTCAGCTGCTGCTGGAGCCAGTGTGGTTAAAATCGGAGCAATGGCCCGAGCTGAAATCGCCAGTGCATCAGCTAAAGCCGGTCCACTTGGTGTGAAAGTGGGAGTTGGATTTGACACGGGTGCATCTATTGGTCTGGATGGGGTGGAGGCCAAATTCCTTGGAACTGGATTCTCACTTGGTCCAAAAACCAGTATATCTGTTCTGGGTTCAGAAGCTTCATGTTCAGTCATGTAGTCACAGACAGAGGCGTCATACCCAATCAAAGTGCAAAGTTACATGCCCCCTAAGATTTTTGAGCCAAGTGGATTTTAATGCAGCTTCCAAAAGACAATAAAATAGCCGAATAATATTTTCTAAATTTGATACAATCACACTTCAGTGATTTTAATGAGAGTTTTTGAAAGTGCTTGAACTCTAGACTGTCTTACATTTCAGACTGTGAAATGTAAACCTGACCTGATTTAGATTTCACTACGGATTATATCCTGTATAATTGAGTATGTGACGAATAAAAGAACCTTGAACCTTGAACCTTCAGTCATTCTTGAGACATGGGACAAAACATGTCCAGCAATTGTAACTGCTATCAGGTTTAAAAATATATATATTTTCAATAGTAAATGTTATGGGGATTGATAATATAATGTATTTAAGACAATTATCCCCTTCAATTTAATGTGATCATTATTATTATGTGAAATCTATGACACTTATTGTCTTCTCACTACAGCTAAAACAGTGCACACAGAGATGGGTTCAATCATTCATATGCTATAAAATGGATAAAAAATGTTTTTTTAATGATACAAAAGAGCTTGTTTTATCAAAAGTAACACTTAATAATATCTCATATCAAAGCAAGGTTGGTTTCAGTGACACATGAGTGTTTTATAAGGTTTCAAATTTGTGTCCTCACTTTTTGTCAAACCCGTCAGATATTCATTAACATGTAATAATATCAGGGAATATCAGGGGCAGCTGTCACTCTAAAGGACCCCCTCGCCACATTCCTCATCTGCGGAGTACATCCGTGTCAGACAGGCTCTCGTCAGTTTGATCGTTTTTGAATATTTTAAATCCTAATGTTAATATTTCCTGGTCACAACCATGACATGTCAACACCATCTTCCAATTTATGAGGAAATTATTTGATTGAGTGATTATTCGAGTGAGAGATGCCCTAAAATAAAACATCACCCTCTAATCAATATTTAGTTTCACTTTCAGTTGGCACAGACTTTAAACAATCAGGCTATTTAAAACAAGGATTTATATATATATATATATATATATATATATATATATATATATATATATATATATTATTCATTTAGAATTTCTATCAAAATATGTATTAGCCTACCATATAAAAATATAATCACAAACGTTATTATGTGTTTAATCACAGTTAATTACAAAAAAGGAGGGACTAATTCGTTTTTTTAATTGATTGACAGCACTATAATGCATATTATTATTATTATGAAGATGCAGATATTTTCTTTCTTTTAGGCCTTTTGAACAATTAGAGCTGTCGTGTAGAAGATTGTATTAAAACTAAAGAGTAAAACTAACTTGTCACATTCACAATGTTATTAGTGTATAATGGCATAAATTAATATAAAGCGTGTTGTTTTTCACTGCATAAAAGCTCAATTGTTTTATTTGCAGATGAAAGATATTTTTCTACTGAACAGCAGCAGAAAGGAAAACCAAGTGTGAAACCTACATCAGGTCATAATGATGTAGTCAATACCAAACACCTTACTGACACATATGACAGACCAGGAAGTGCCTATGCAGAAGGCAACTATGTTCAAGCTGGAAAATCTGTGGAAAGTCATGAAGACGAACCAGGAAAGAGTATTCCCAAAACTGGAGTCTTTGCAGAAGCAGGAACTGGATAAGCGCATGCTGAGTACAGTGTATGTGTACCAAGATGGTGCCGAGAATGGCCGCCGTGTTGCAAGCTCCGGGAAAACTTTGCAGTTTTTCGTATGTTTTATTAGTTTTTTTGTTGTTTTACGTGTTAGATGTTGTTAGTATAACTGTCTACGATAGAGACACGCTTTTGAACATTGGTTCCTCCGTCGCGCAACGCAAACCGGACTTTGAGTTCTTGAATGCCGGTGGAGTGTTCACAGACACGGCATCTGAGCCCTTTGTCTGGGTCATGTAATCAAGGAAACGCCGCCGACGCCGAAAAAGAGGAAAAAGAGCTGGCGTTCTCGTCAGACTGAGACGCCGTGCTTTCCGACCTCCTCTCCCAACAACTTTGCTGGCTAACGTTCAGTCACTGGATAACAAACTCTGCGAACTGCAGGCGCGCATCTCATACCAACGAGAAACAAGGGACTGCTGTGTTATTTGCCTCACAGAAACCTGGAAGTCTGCTATGGTTCCAGACTCAGCCATCGAGCTCACGGGCTTCTCCGTGCACCGCTCGGACAGAACGGAAGAGCTCACAGGGAAAAGCAGAGGTGGAGGTGTTTGTTTCTATATTAACAACTTGTGGTGTGATGAAAGGAACATACACTCTATTAAATCCTTCTGCTCCCCTGATCTGGAATTTCATACGCTTCTGTGTCGACCATTCTGGCTACCGAGGGAATTTACAGCGATCATAATCACGGCTGTTTACATTCCTCCTCAAGCCAACACAGACCAGGCACTCAGGGAACTGTACGGGAATATAAGTGAGCAGGAAACCGCGCACCCAGATGCAGCTTTTGTTATCACGGGGGACTTTAATAAAGCCAACTTCAGAACAATAGCTCCAAAATACTTTCAACACGTCACCATCAACACGCGTGGAGATCGTATACTCGACCATTGTTACTCCCCCTTCCGGGACGCATACAAGTCCCTCCCCCACCCACCTTTTGGCAAATCGGATCACTCTTTCGTTCTGCTCCTGCCTGCTTATAGGCAGAAACTGAAACGTGAAGCACCCGCCCTCAGGACAGTCCAATGCTGGTCGAACCAATCGGACGCTATACTACAGGACTGCTTTGATCACGTGGACTGGGACATGTTCCGGGCAGCGTCTGATGACGACATAGAGGCGTATTCAGATACGATCACGTGTTTCATCAGGAAGTGTATAGAGGACGTTGTACCAACAAAAACAATCCGTATCTACCCCAACCAAAAACCGTGGATTAACAGCGATGTTCGATCAGCCTTGTCAGTGCGGACATCTGCCTTTAAATCCGGAAACACTGACGATCGGAAACAAGCCAGTTACGATCTCAGGAGATCCATCAAAGCAGCCAAACGAACATATAAAAACAAAGTTGAAGAACACTTCAACAACAATAACCCAAGAAGCATGTGGCAGGGCATTAACAACATCACAGGCTTTAAAGGGAATAAACCAGCTACTGTGAACATTGCCGCCTCTCTACCGGATGAGCTCAACACCTTTTATGCTCGTTTCGAGGCTGATAACACCGCCCACACAGAGAGCGCTCACACGACTGCAGCAGAAGAGGTCAGTCCACTCTCCCTTTCTGTGGCGGATGTAACCCGATCCTTCAAACGGGTGAACATCCGAAAAGCCGTGGGACCTGATGGTATACCAGGCCGTGTGCTCAAAGCATGCGCTTTCCAGCTAGCTGGGGTTTTTACAGACATTTTCAATCTGTCCCTCTCTCTGTCTGTGGTTCCCTCATGCTTCAAAAAATACACCATTGTGCCCATACCAAAGAAAAATAAAATCACATGCTTGAATGACTGGAGGCCCGTTGCTCTGACCCCCATCTTCAGCAAGTGTTTTGAGAAGCTCGTCAGAGAACACATCTGCTCTGTGCTGCCTGCTTCACTGGACCCACTACAATTTGCATACCGCAGTAACCGTTCCCCAGACGATGCTATTGCCTTCACCCTGCACACTGCTCTCTCCCACCTGGAAAATAAGAACACCTATGTGAGGATGCTATTCATGGATTATAGTTCGGCATTTAACACCATAGTGCCTGCCACACTGGTTGCTAAGCTCCAGACTCTAGGACTGAACAGATCTCTGTGCAGCTGGATCCTGAACTTCCTGACAGGCAGAAGTCAGGTGGTCAGAATGGGCAACAACACCTCATCTCCCCTGATCCTCAACACTGGTGCACCGCAGGGCTGCGTCCTCAGCCCACTCCTGTACTCCCTGTACACACACGACTGTACAGCAACACACAGCTCCAACGTCATCGTCAAATTTGCAGACGACACAACGGTGATAGGCCTGATCACCGACAACGATGAGACGGCCTACAGAGAGGAGGTGAGTACCCTGACAAAATGGTGTCAGGAGAACCACCTCTCACTCAACATCGACAAGACCAAGGAGCTGGTGGTGGATTACAGGAGACAGAGCAGAGAACACACACCCATCACCATCGACAAGACACCTGTGGAGCGGGTAAACAGCTTTAAGTTCCTCGGCGTTCACATCACCGAGGATCTCACATGGTCTGCTCACACAGATGCAGTGCTGAAGAAGGCACATCAGCGTCTCTTCTTCCTGAGGCGGCTGAGGAAGTTTGGAACGAGCCCCAGAATCCTCAGGTCCTTCTACACCTGCACTGTGGAGAGCATCCTGACCGGCTGTATCACCGCCTGGTTTGGAAACAGCACCGCTGGCAACCGCAGGGCTCTGCAAAGGGTCGTGCGAACTGCCCGCCACATTGTTGGAGGTGAGCTTCCCTCCCTCCAGGATATCTACACCAGGCGGTGTACAAGGAAAGCCCGGAGGATTATCAAAGACTCCAGCCACCCGTCCCACAGACTGCTCTCTCTGTTGCCCTCAGGGAGACGTCTCCGCAGCATCCGATCCCGCACTAGCCAACTGAGGGACAGCTTTTTCCCTCAGGCTATCAGGCTAATGAACAGTCAGAAACGACCCACCCGACAACACACTCCCACTCACACAACATGCCATGCACTGCACTTTAACACAGTTCAACTGGACTACACGCACACACTGCACTAACACATCTGCTATCACTGGACACCATAAAAGCACACCCACAACACTGCATATGTATAATCTGTTGCACCTTTGCACAACTATCTGTTGCACAACCAATCTACTGTTAATTTATAATCTGTTGCAACTTCACCTATTACTATGCATAGATGTGGACATAATGCAGACGTGTAAATACGGTGTATAATGTGTATTGGTGCATTGGTAACGAAGTATGTCTTTATAGTACACTGTGTGTACTGAGTATATGTATTTTGCACATCTTCTGTACAGTCTGTAAATATGTACTGTCCATATGTAAATTGGAGTTTAGTTTTTTTGCACTGTCTGGAGCACGCTTGTAAGAATTTCACTCACATTTACATTTATGCATTTAGCAGACGCTTTTATCCAAAGCGACTTACAATTGCATTCAGGTTATACATTGTTATTAGTATGTGTGTTCCCTGGGAATCGAACCCACAACCTTTTGCGCTGCTGACGCAATGCTCTACCACTGAGCCACACAGGAACACAGGAACACTCACCAAGGCACTTGTGCTGTGGTGATGTGACAATAAAAGTGATTTGATTTGATTTGATTTGAGGCAGAAGCCAAAGGTCCAAACGCCTCAGCTGGTGCTGAAATCAGTGGGGTTAGAGTCGGAGCAATGGCTCGAGCTGAAATCGCCAGCGCATCAGCTAAAGCCGGTCCACTTGGTGTGAAAGTGGGACTAGGATTTGACATGGATGCATCTGCTGGTCTGGATGGGGTGGAGGCCAAATTCTTGGGAACCGGATTCTCAGTTGGTAAAAAAAAAAAAACGGTATATCTGTTCTAGGTTCAGAAGTGTCATGTTCAGTCATGTAATCAGACAGGTAATAATCACCTTTAAATACATTTATATGTAACATTTTACTACCAAACCATTGTCAAAAACAAAAAGTGATTTTAATGCAGAATTAGTATTGTTGTTGAGCTATAAGTACACAAAATTATACTTTAACAACATGAAAACATAATGAATTATTTTAGATTGTATAATTATACTATTGTTGAGATGTTTATTTCATTTAAGAAGTAATATTTGTATTTGGTTATGCAGGTATGTTTAATTAAGATTGTGAAACTCGAGTTTGGATCCAACCTTTGCAAAGATTTCAGGCAACAGCAACAATTGCAAAGACTTGAGAGATGATGTCAACTTTGGACCAACATACAAAACTGTCAAATATTATACTTATATTGCAATCATTATGCGCATAAGTAATTGCTGCCTAACATATTTGTTGTGTCTGCTTAACTGAACGCATGATGTTAATGAAACTGGAGGCTGATAACTTCCTTTCTACAGTACCTGTAACATTAAAAAACAAAACTTATCTGTAAAGCTGCTTTGAATCTGTATTGTGAAAAGTGCTATACAATAAACTTGAATCTAATATACTGTATATTGCTTTTCTCTTCAGCACAGTCATCCCCAGGGTAACTGTTATAATGCGTTCAGAGGACTTTCTGTAGACCTTTAATATCTGCATCAGTCCTTTTCCATTTATACAGTTTACACTGAAAAAAAATTATATAAGAAAGATAAAGCACGTCACACCTCTGTTCATCAATTTGCACTGGCTACCAATAGCTGCATTAAATTCAAGGCATTAATGTTTGCCTACAGAACCACCTCTGGCTCTAAAGGGGTGTCCTTTACCTAAATTCATTACTTCAGACTTATATGCCCTCTAGAAGCTTGCATTCTGCAAGTGAACGACGCATTACTGTACCATCCCAACGAGGCACAAAATCACTTTCACAGACTTTTTCATTAACTGTTCCCATCTGGTGGAATGACCTGCCTAACTCAATCCAGCAGCTAAATTCTTACCCATCTTCAAGAAACGGCTAAAAACACATCTCTTCCATCTTTATTTGACCCTCTAACTCTAGCACTCTCTATTCTAATTCTATTTTATCTAATCTTTTTATTTAAAAAACACACACATTTGACCCTCTATCAAATGCATATTTATTCTCTAAGGTTTTGATTGCTTCTATAATGTCCTCATTTGTAAGTCGATTTGGATAAAAGCGTCTGCTAAATGACTAAATAAATAAAATAAAAGAAAGAAGCTGTGTTTGTCTTTCTATATGTATTAACAAAAGATATGCATAAGTTGGTTCAGGTGATTCAATCTGAAGGAGGTCATTCATAACTATTGATGGAGAAATTAAGCTTTTCAAATCTTAAAATCTAATTAACCAATTGCTTGGTAATACCATAATGCTTTGGAAATTACTTTCCATGTATTTGAAATTTAAAGCAATCAACAATATTCTGAAATACACAGATCTAAACTTATTTAATTTTATTTTACTCGGCACTTGACTGTCAATTTGACACATTTGGCATGTTCGTCTAATCTATTTCCTTCCATGTCTTCAGTTGTTGTTCTGATTAGGTTCTTCTCGTTTGGCAGTCAACAGAGGTAGTCGCTTAGATTTCACTCCCCGCCCTACCCTTTTTTTTCCTCCCTGCTGGCTTCTGCTGTCTCGTCTCATCTATTGAAGAGACTCCTTCTGCACGGCTCTCCAAACTAGAAAATTATGGATTTGATCAACTGGTCTCTCAGCGCGATTGATACCATCTTCTCAACGAGAAGTCTGGGTTCTGGGGAACCTGTTTGTCCTGACGGGACGTTCGCGGCCGGATATACGAGGGATGCGTGGGAGAGGTGGCAAATCGTGTGTCTGGCGGCTCTTTCCGTTGAGGACGCTGAGGATATCTACCTTTTCGGCACCATGATAACAGGTATTCTGCTAATTGGATTAGGCTTTACCCTGGGTTATCGAAAAATTCAGAAGACGGGAACAGCCGTTCAAAGTCTCACAAGGCTGCCCGTTTTGATTGAAGCTGTGGGAAGAGCGGTCAGCAATGAGACTGAGACTATAAACCAGAATATGGATACCATCATGATGAAACTCGCAGCTTTGGAAGTGAAACTTAGTGATTTCAGAGATCAGAATGGACAAAGAGAATGAGCTGTGGAAGTTTTGCAGCTGTTCGCCCCAAAAGTCACAACAATTTAATCTTATCTTTTCTGGCTCCCCGTACCGGCGCCTTGGCCAAGGCCGTCTGGATAACCACCCTGAGAGAGCGATGGAGTGGGACTCTCTTCCTCCCCTCCTCCCTTCCCCGACTACAGACATTACTCCCCTCCCCCATCCAACTGCCTCTGTAACGCTTTTTACCGCCACCTGTCGAGCAGGTCTGCGACCGGCGCCGAAATAAATGGCACTGGACCGGATGGCTGCTTGCCAGAGCTGGATATGTTTCCCCTGTTGCAAGTCATGTGTTTATGGTATATGTGCTTTTGTGCTGAGGTGTTTTTTTTTCTGTTCTCAGACTGTACTCCAAATGGAGCATAGTCTGGGGGTTAAAAAATGTTTTTCCTCCTCTCTCTCCTCATGTAAAAGCTGTATTTTTCTAAATACCCTGTCTCCTGTTCTGTCTACCCCTTTGTCATATGTATGTTGTGTATGTATGGACAGGTTGATGGCTAATTTCGCTGGTACTTGTACTAGTGACAATAAAGGGCTACTACTACTACTACTAGGTAATCAGTATTGAATTAAGTACTAGTATCTAATGAACAAGAACTGCTATGTAATAAGTACTAGCACCTTAAAGGCACTAGCACCTGAAGAATAAGATCTAGTGGCCTGAATATCCTCCTGATACCCAGCTATGGAGGTTTTGCCTCTGTAGAGGACATTATCTTTGAGTGAATTTATCTGAGACCTCACATGTCACAGATATAAGTCTGGATGTCCAGGATGAGAATACTCAAATTAAAGCTCAGAGTGTGCACTTTAAGCCCATATGCATTATATAACTGTAACTTGAATGTGTTTTGGTCAACAGCAAAAATAATAAAGATTGCACCTGTGTCCAAATATATATTCCTGACTGTAACTAGTGATTAAAGAGATGAAATGAAGATCATCTGAACCAGTAACATGGTAATGACAATGCTTTGGGAATTACTGCCACTTAATTTCATTAACAGGTTTCTTCAGTCACCAGTCACTGGTGCATTACTCGAATCACAGTTTAAATTCTCACCTCCACATCATCTAGTTACTTGTGAACATAAGTATGTTCAAAAAGCATTCTTTTGAACATGTTGCAAATTCTTTGTTTAAACAATTGATTAATTGATTTTCTATATTATAAATTGCTTATGTTGATCAAACAAACATTTATATGATGATATAAAATATATCATACTGGTTCTAAGAATAGTCTTATTTACATTTAGTCATTTTGCAGATGCTTTTATCCAAAGCGACTTACAATTGGGGAATACATAAAGCGATTGTAAGCCTGGTGCCAGTATGTCTGGGCTCCCCCTCTCGAGAGGACAAAAGGCCCTCCTAAGAATCCACAAAAACTATCTCTTGCATATGTAACAGCAGCATCACACCCTGTACTTACACTCTCATCATCTTCCCTTGCCCCCCCCTTTCTAGATCTCACTGAAAACCCATGCAATGTAATGTAACTATACATGTTTGATATCATTTGAAATGTCTCAGTGCGCCTGGTAAAATGGTATCATTCTCCCAATCATAATGAAAAGCTAAAAGAAGTTCTAAAGTATGAAAAGTGTAGTGTACAACTTAAGGGTGTGCCCTCCCCCTGATCTTCTATTCAAAACACCTCCTGTATGTAAATAAGCATTCTCTGCCACAGGATATCAAGAAGCCATTTGGTTGCAAATTCTAAAGACTAATTATAATGACAAGATACCACCATTTGGTGGGCTTATTGAATTATCTGGGTTTATAAGGAAACGGGACACAGAGTTCTAGGAGTCTGTAGGTTGACTGCCCACACAAATTGCTGTGTGTAATTTTCATTGCCAGGTAGTAAGAATTATTGTTATGTTATGGTTAACCGATGATTCTATTCTTGTAACATTGGAGTTTTTTATTATTGCTTCGATTACCTGGTCAATAAATTGTAACGTTTGATTCTATTCTAACTGCCTCTAAGATTGCTTTCTCCCTAACAGATCAGCGGATTCGTATATTTCCGCAAGCCTGCGTCAGTTTTAGCGACGGCTAAGACCCGGCGTCATTTTAAGTCTACTTGGGTGCAGAGGCGGGTAATAATTCCGTTTAGGGACGGCGAATGCCGTCTGGTCAGACTAAACTCGGGTACGCCTATACCTCTGACTTTTGATTTAATGTTACTTTAAACAAGGACTTGACCAATCCAAAGCTATTACGAGTGTGGTACATTGATCTGCTAACATATCTGATAGTGGCCAAGAAACCTTTACTGAAGTAAACGAACTAAAGTTCTGAGGGGGCTCCAAGGGGGTTATTCGATTTCTCTGATTGTGTATGTGTGAATTAACGGCAAATCTTAGATACATAACCATAATTTACCTCTGATTGATGACCGGGCCTGACGAGATTGTGTCCGTGAGACCTGTGAAAAACAGGGCCTCTAAGCGATATAGTTTCCCTACATCTGAGCGGATAAAGTATTAAAAGGAGCTGAAAAGAATAATCAATCATTCGTTCATGTTTTAATGATGCACAGATATCATTAAAACCTTTTCATTTATGGAGTCAGATGAAATAACGAGACATAATATATAAGAAAAAGCCTTCCATTTAATCTTGTTGTGTCGTGAAAAAGGAAAGACAGTAATACGCAAAGGCCTTCACCCGCTGAACGACTGCCGTCATTGGGTCGATCGAGCCGGGCCTTACTGTGGTGACCCCGACGTGATCTCGCACAGACGAGAACGTGATCTCGCACAGACGAGAACGTCATTCCAGCCGCGACAGCCGCGACATTCAACTTGAATTCTCCTTGGGACATGAGGTTTGATATCCTTCTCATCAATATCCAGCTGCTGTGGTAAGTGTATTTTTTTGCCTTTTAGAAGTTGAGGGAAATATTGTTTACACTATATAGACACATTTGTAGTACGGGTCGGAATACCCACTTTTGAGACCGGAACCGAAAAACCCGGTGGTGATAAGAATTAGATGAGAAACAACATGTCTTTTCAGGGAAAGCACAGCAGCAGAGTAGATGAGGAGATAATGGAGGTTTTAGGACTGCAATTACAAAAACTCCTTGTTCGGTTAAGCGACAAGGGATTCAATTTGAAGTGGAACAACAACGAAATAATATCCTGGTATTCTGCCGAGGGTGCGAAACTAAAATCAAAATCAAAATACAAGAAAATTCCCGCTGCAATTGTTTATTTGCTTCGCCGCAATGACCTGGCGACCATAACCGAGAACGAAAAAACAATAACAAATATCAAAGAAATCGAAAGAGTGCGATCTGACGAATTACAAAAGTTAAGAAAACAAGTCGAAGTGTTTGCATACGAGCAACAGGGGTGGGCTAGACAACGCGAAGAAATGGCCACAAAAGTTGATCACGTTCAAGGGAAACTAATTACATATAGTAATTACATATCTGCGCTCGAAGATTGTTGCGATAAAACAAGTTTTCCAGTTGCTGCAGTTAAACAAGCAGCACTGGATGAAACCGAGTTAGAGACTCAAACTGAAAGCGAAGATGATGATACTGCGTTAGCGTGTAACAATAGGCCACACAGAGAAACTCATAACCGAGCTCTTGTGAGCCTGTGGCCAGAAAAGCCGAGCCTGCGAAGCCCGATAAAGACTCGAGCAAAATCAAACGACTCGCCAAAGAAAGCAGTTAAAATCGCAGTGTTAAAAACCATGACAAATGCGAATGATGAAATCACAACAATCAGCCGCCTGTTAACATGCGAAGAATGCTCTAGACACAAACAAATCGTAGGAATTATGCCGAGAAAAGGGCCATTTCAACCCTACTGGGAAGCATTGATGCTACAGGCTAATGTTTACAAACTAGAGATTAGAGACGTATGGCAAATAGCTCTTCTCACTATCCCTGAGGAGCTCAGACCGAAACTAAACACAGAAATGAAATCCGCCAACATAATGAACAGAGTAAATGACGAAACCGACGAAGGGATTTACGAACGTCTAAAACAGGCATTATTAGAAATGAGGGGACTGTCACATGCAGATTGGAGCAAAATATTAGAAATCAAACAAGCAGGTAATGAGTCATTTGAAACGTACGCTGAACGGTTATGGATAACATACAGAGAACACTCAGGCCTTGAAAATGCAGACCGCAACCATGACGCGTTACTGCAGCTTGTTAAAAACAATGCCGGCATCCCCGTTCAAAAGGCGTTATCAAATGGCGTCGACCCGGCCGAAAACACAATAAGTGGCGTTTTAGCTCAAGATCATGGGGAAAAATTGCGTCCAATCACATATTACAGCCGAAAAAAATCCACAATCGAACAAGGATTCGACCCATGCACTCAGCACGTGCTGGCGGTTCACTGGATGTTGACAGCAACTGAACCAATTGTAGGGTTTCAACCTATCGTTGTGCATACAGTGCACACGCCAGTACAAATGCTGTTGCAGGGCCGAATAAAAGGTGTGTCGTCTCAAAGGTTAGCAAGATGGCTAGCAGACATACAAGCGCGTGACATCACAACTGTTAACGATCGAATATTGCCTCATTTATTGGGAGATGTTGAGGGCCACCCACACACATGCCAAACGAAACAGGAAGCACAGAGCCCAGTTCATGACCAAGAACTTCCAAATCAGACACAGGTGTACATTGATGGCTCCCGGTACTGGCATGATGGCAAATTCCATACAGGATGTGCGGTGTGGGCTCCTCACTCTCCCAATTCAGACAATAACCAATTGCTAATCAAACTATCCGAAAACACATCTGCGCAAGAAGCTGAACTTATTGCATTACTTGAAGCAATCAGATCACATCACAAGCCGCTGTGTGTATACACAGATAGTCGATACGCATTTGGTATAGTCCATGATTTCATGGCACAGTGGCAGTTGAGAAAATTCCTCATGTCTGCCGGAACGCCGATCAAACATTTTAACATCATAACTTCGATTTGGCAGGAGATTAGAGCACGAGATTCCTCACTCTCCGTCGTTAAAGTGCGTGCGCACATCATCAAAAATCCAGATGAAAACGAGAAAAACAACAACATCGCAGATCAATTAGCCAAATTAGCAGCACAAAAGGGAGATGAATGGAAGCCTGACAGACTGGTTGTTCCTGCCGTGAGTGCGATTCAAACTATTCCTATTGACTTGAAACAGTACCAACAAGAACTATGGAGTTCTGATGGAAAGCTGACACCGCACCTGCAGCAGGACCAACTAGTCAAGGTCACTGAAGGCATGATTTTAAGAGACGATAAATACATTGTTCCAGAAGCCCTCCAGAAACCAGTGATAAAGTTGTACCACGATTATGCACACGTATCAGCTCCAAAAACACAACAGCTGATCCAAAAGAACTTCTGGTGGCCACAAATGGCATCAGACATTCAAAGATGGTGTGACACATGCATCGTATGTGCCACCATTAACCAAGGCAAGCCTGGCCGTACAAAACTGTGTAGACCAGAGCCACCCAAGGGACCTTGGGAGTTACTCCAATTGGATTTCATAGGCCCACTACCTAGTGCCAAAGGGGGGTATCGTTATTGCCTTGTGATAATTGACAAATTTTCCAAATGGGTCGAAGCGATTCCCACCCGCAATAACAGTGCAAACACAGTGGCACGAGTAGTAGCGAACCAAATCCTCCCACTCTGGGGAGCACCAATCCAAATTGAATCTGACCAGGGCACACACTTCACAGGTCAGGTGATGAAACAAATATGCCAGATGCTGAACATCAAACAAAGGTTTCACATACCGTATCGACCGCAAAGCTCAGGCATGGTAGAACGTGCCAACCGCACACCCCGATGGCATGGCCCATATGAAGTTAAAGCTATATGCAACAGCTGTGTGGCCACAACTGTGAAAGGGAAACTGCGATGGTACCACATGTCTCAGTGCAAATCATTCAAAAGTACTCAGAATAAATAAATAACTGACACTGTCTTCTCCTCTTGTCTTCCAGGTCGACTGCAGCGATCCCATGGAGACCAGATGAAAGGAAAGTGTCTTGGCCCACGTGCATCAGACTGGGCCAAAGGATTTCACTCACACACAACCTGAAATGTGGGAGGTGGGTGTGGAAATACTTCAAGGGGCCATCCACACAAAAAATCACAGTCACACCAAAAGAGACAGTTACATGGCCTCCCGGATTAGTACCGGATCCAAATTGCACACCACAAATTTGTTGTAGTTCAGGTAACACCCACCCACCTACAAGAAACATTTCAGGACACACTTGAGCACCAAATTCATGCACAACCTCACTGCCCTGTATCAACTTAAAATAGATCCAGGTGACACAATAGGTAACATGTACACACTACACGAAAACAAAAACAATGGCATAGACCCAAAATTGTGCTACTATGTTAAAAATTTGGAACCTGCAACATATAGGTGCACACATACAGAAACACATAATGACACACATATGAGATTCACCGAGCTAATGTACGATCTCACGTCGTACACACCTAACGAGCCAAAACCAAAAACTTTTGTCTGGACCAACCGAAAGGAAGGAATGTATTGTGTCGGGGAATGTTCACATAGCATAGACAATTTCACCAATCCACACAACTGTTCATGGACTGTTAAGTACTGTTTTAATTTGACCACCTGTGGATACACTAAACCCAAAAAGTGTCCAGAATTGCACTCAATTCCTCCTGGTGGACTGATTAGAGGAAACATCAACAAGACTTTATTACATGATGTAAATTTGGTAATGACACATGTAACTTATAACATTTCCAATATACTCTCTGCCTATACAAAGCATTGTAATACTAATGATGAGTCGTATGCATGGCTGCAGTCACGAATCGATGATTTAATTTCTGATTACAAAGACAGACTTGCCGTCCAAATTCCACCTGCTTGCTCAAAACGAGACCTGCTCAGCAGTATAGCCGGCCTGTTCGGATCAATTAATTCAGCAGCCAACACTTATAAAATAACCAAACAATCTCAATTCTCCACATGGTTGACAGATCAGATGGCCACTGGTTTCCAACACATCACCAATAGCAATGATAATATTATCAAAGCGGTTCGTTCCGAGGCGCAGGCGCTTCTAACGATCAGTCACACATTGTTCAATCAGACCCGTACCACCGAACGTGACTTAGCCTGCAGATCATATGCACAAGATTTATTCACTGCAACAAGACAGGAAATTTTAGATCTTCGTCTTCACAAGACCCCGAGACATGTTTTGAACAATTTAATTGAGGTTTTAGATTTACATAGATGGTTCTCTTCGGAAAAAATGAAAAATGTAAAGTATTCAGAATTATTATCCACAATTATGATGTATACTGGAAACGAATGTATTGGTTGCATTGGATTTTTTGCCACTTTTCCTTTAATCCACCCAGATCAAGTTTATCCAAATTCCACTAATATTCGATCCATTGGCATGGTAGTTAAAGATCAGGTAATTAAATGGGATCACCTCACTGGATATATGACGTTAAAGGGTACTGAGACCTTATTTACCAGTCGCACTTGTTGTCATGAAACTCACAATTATGTTGTCTGTACATGTAACACATTACAACCTTTCTCTCCCAATGATAGCAAACTCATAAGTGTTGAATCTTTGCATGGCCATTCAAATGCGATTCAGGTGTCTCATACACAGTGGTGTGTCATCAGTGAGATGAATTCGTTCACATATGGAGGACTGACCTGTCCTGCTGATCACTCATTTTGCTTGGAAGTGACAGAGGACTTTTCTATGGGCCAGATCGACATCCTCGGAAGGATGCCAAAGGACGCAGAGGTCTCCCCATGGTGGGACGACACCTTTTATGAACACGGAACACAAGCCTTGATCGACACGATGGACCTGGTACAGAACGTCATCCTCCAAACAGAGTACCACCTTTCTCAAGCGCAGGTAGAGACAAACTTGGCGCGAAAGACTGCACAGATTCTGTCTAGCTCATCTACCCGATCGGCACAGAATGCTTATACCTGGTGGGACTGGGTACTTCGAGGTTGCGCAGTTGGAAGTGCACTCATCTTCTCCTTCACGCTATTCCAATGTTGCTATTTCCGACACCTCATCAGATCAGTAAAAGCATCCACCAACACTATCCTAACCCTCAGCCCCTTAAAACTGCCCACCTTACAACGACTGAAGTGACACTGCAGGAAACCCTGTGAGTGGCCCAAAACAGTGCCAGAGGGAGGAACTGTAAGCCTGGTGCCAGTATGTCTGCCCCCCCCCCCCCCCCTCGAGAGGACAAAAGGCCCTCCTAAGAATCCACAAAAACTATCTCTTGCATATGTAACAGCAGCATCACACCCTGTACTTACGCTCTCATCATCTTCCCTTGCCCCCCCTTTCTAGATCTCACTGAAAACCCATGCAATGTAATGTAACTATACATGTTTGATATCATTTGAAATGTCTCAGTGCGCCTGGTAAAATGGTATCATTCTCCCAATCATAATGAAAAGCTAAAAGAAGTTCTAAAGTATGAAAAGTGTAGTGTACAACTTAAGGGTGTGCCCTCCCCCTGATCTTCTATTCAAAACACCTCCTGTATGTAAATAAGCATTCTCTGCCACAGGATATCAAGAAGCCATTTGGTTGCAAATTCTAAAGACTAATTATAATGACAATATACCACCATTTGGTGGGCTTATTGAATTATCTGGGTTTATAAGGAAACGGGACACAGAGTTCTAGGAGTCTGTAGGTTGACTGCCCACACAAATCGCTGTGTGTAATTTTCATTCCCAGGTAGTAAGAATTATTGTTATGTTATGGTTAACCGATGATTCTATTCTTGTAACATTGGAGTTTTGAATTATTGCTTCGATTACCTGGTCAATAAATTGTAACGTTTGATTCTATTCTAACTGCCTCTAAGATTGCTTTCTCCCTAACAGATCAGCGGATTCGTATATTTCCGCAAGCCTGCGTCAGTTTTAGCGACGGCTAAGACCCGGCGTCATTTTAAGTCTACTTGGGTGCAGAGGCGGGTTAATTCCATTTAGGGACGGCGAATGCCGTCTGGTCAGACTAAACTCGGGTACGCCTATACCTCTGACTTTTGATTTAATGTTACTTTAAACAAGGACTTGACCAATCCAAAGCTATTACGAGTGTGGTACATTGATCTGCTAACATATCTGATAGTGGCCAAGAAACCTTTACTGAAGTAAACGAACTAAAGTTCTGAGGGGGCTCCAAGGGGGTTATTCGATATCTCTGATTGTGTACGTGTGAATTAACGGCAAATCTTAGATACATAACCATAATTTACCTCTGATTGATGACCGGGCCTGACGAGATTGTGTCCGTGAGACCTGTGAAAAACAGGGCCTCTAAGCGATATAGTTTCCCTACATCTGAGCGGATAAAGTATTAAAAGGAGCTGAAAAGAATAATCAATCATTCGTTCATGTTTTAATGATGCACAGATATCATTAAAACCTTTTCATTTATGGAGTCAGATGAAATAACGAGACAAAATATATAAGAAAAAGCCTTCCATTTAATCTTGTTGTGTCGTGAAAAAGGAAAGACAGTAATACGCAAAGGCCTTCACCCGCTGAACGACTGCCGTCATTGGGTCGAACGAGCCGGGCCTTACACGATTAATCTTGAACCCCAAAAAGTCTTATACCCCCAAAGCAAAGGCATTATTTTAATGCATAAAGCCCAAAGTATACTTCAGGGTTTTTTTACATGTACGCTAGCAAAATGGTTCAACAAGATGTCATAATACATACATTTTCTACACACATTTTCTTTTTTTGTAAATGTTTCCTGAATTGAAGAATTGTGCAGTTAAATCTTGAAGTTTACATTTACATTTATGCATTTAGCAGACGCTTTTATCCAAAGCGACTTACAGTGCATTCAGGTTATACATTTGTATTGTCACTACATGTGTTCCCTGGGAATCGAACCCACAACCTTTGCGCTGCTAAGGCAATGCTCTACCACTGAGCCACAGGAAAACTAATGAAGGGGAAGTGTGGTTGAAAACATGTTGATTTTGTTAATCATTTAATACTCATGTTTATCTTGAATATGTTAAAATGAATTATTTGTCTGTTTCTATGAATGTCTCACATTGGATGTTTCACATTGGGCTGTAGCAGCCAGTCTGTGGTGGAAGATTCCCAGACACCATAAATCAAGTCAGATAAACCGAGGATGGTACGAGATGACGCCAGCAGGGAGAGGAGCTGGGGCTAGTTTCTAAGCAAAGATCTGCAGACAGAACGGTATTGTTATCACATGAACATCTGGGTGAAAACTTTCAGTATCGTTTGGGCTGAAGACAATTCTTCAATAAAAACCTTTTTATTCTTAAAACATCCTTCGTCTCGACTATCTTCATCCAAAGTTTCAACCACAGAAGGTAAAGCATTAGATCAACTAATGATCAACCAATCTTCATTTGGAAAGCATTTAGACACGAGCACAACACAGAGTAACAATTTCTTATAATGAAAGAACAACAGTCAAACCAACTGTAAGCTTACTGTAATGCTTCATACAGTGGCATTTTTACACTTGCATTTTACAGTATACAGTAAATACTTTTTACAGATACATGCTATATCACACAAACATGCATACAAGTATGCATACAGTGTATGTTTGTACAGTCTTGTCTTTTTTATATATATATTGCAATGACATTGTACTGTAATTTTTGTAATCAATTACCTGTAGAGTCTGCAGTGTAGTTTTTGGGTTGTCTGCCATTTCTCGGAGCGTTATACGGTCTGATCTTGGAGTGAATTTGCTGGAATATCCACTCCTGGGTTGATTGGTGTCTGTTTTGAATGTTTTCTACTGAATAAACTTCCTCATGTAGAATGGTGGACTCTTCCCAGATTGATGGCAGCAACAATTGCTTCTCTAAGATGATTGCTGATGTCTTACCTCTTTGGCATTGTCTTAACACACCTGAAGGCTTTCAGACCAGCAAACTGGCAAAACTTCTGCTTTTATGAAGGTGCTCACACATGATGATGATCAGTTAATTAAAGGCATTTGATAGCAGTGCCTGACCGCAACTTACCGTCTTAATTCCTATGTTATCAGTAAGGCTGCCCTAACATTGTCACACATGGCATTTCCATTGTGGCTTTTTTTTTTTGTTAATTTTAAGTTTAAAATTTTAACACTTGCCAAGGACCAGAAATGTTTTATTATGTCCTGGTACAAAAAAACATGGAATTCAATAGTGTGTTCTAACTTTTTCACATGATTGTGATGTTTATGGGAGTTATTGCCACTTGCAGCTATATTTCATTTTACTGTTCATTGACTTGCATTAAACCTTTCCGGTGGGGTTGAGGTAAGAAGAAGGGAAGTGGATCATAATGCAGGATATCAACTTATCAAACATTCTAATGCAGAGGGAACGTTAACACCTTTGCAACAAACCAAATAAAACACCACACAATGGAAGAAAAAATGTATATACATAAGCAATTAAACAAGACACGGGTGGTGATATTGAGCAACCAAGAACACCAACTGGTAACGGGAATAAAATAAAGAAGAACTAAGACTCAGTACAACAGGAACAAACAAACTAAAGTCCATAAAAATGAAACTGAAACTAAAACTGACTGTTCAATCATTCTTCCATTACTTTCAATTTTCATGAAATTATAATATAAAGTGACATAAAACTAGAATACCAATTCTTAACTTGAAATATTAACATGTGTTTCTTACATTATTATTAAATACATTCAAAACAAATAGTTTGTATTTGCTATAAAGTGCATGTGTGTTTAAACAGTGTTTTACTCTGAAAACGGTCTTTTAATGTCTCTGGGCTCTGGATCTTCTAGACTGCTGCTGTTGGGGCTTGTTCCATTCCCAATAGAGCTGTATTCATCACATCTTTGAAGCCACTTCAATGCCTTCTCATATGAATCTGTGAACATGTGTAAATATGTGAGGGGTAGAGAATGTCATCTCAGAGAGGAAATAAATTAGTTTTGTTTTATGCTATATAAATATTCAAGAAAATAAATTCCTTCAAGCAACGAAAATCCAGATCAAGAAAACGTGTATTCTTAAAAAGCTAAATAACTCACCAGATGATGCTTCAGGATTCTGAATATTCAAGAGTGTGTCCATTAAAGTTACTTCCCATCTGCTTCCTTCTCTCCTTATCTTCTCCATGAGTTTCTCATCAGCTGAGACTGAAAGAGAGAAGAGTGCACAGGGAGCGCTAGAGATACTTCCTAAGACATTTAAAGATGTCCCCTGAGATGTAATTTAATAGGTACATTTGAAAATAGCTCTTTAGTTAATTTTGCATGGCAGAAAAAAAGTGCACAGATTAAAACTATGTAATGAGATTAATGAGCTGTATTGAGTGTACTCGGCCCTAAATGTAGGTTACAGCTATATTACATTTACATACAAAATTTGCAGGTCATTTTAACCGTGACAACTTACATTTTAGAGGTTCTGACATGCTATGGTGACTTCTGGTCTCTAGATATCCAGTGAAATCCATCCCTAGGTGCTTTAGTTTACTTGTGACCTCCTTAAACCTGTTGTTAAACTCCTGCTGTAGTAATTTCAGCACCCGATCAGCATCCAGGCTTATTTCCTCATCTTGTTGTGTGTCAGTTTCATGAATGTTTTCTTCTGCAGCACCTTGAGGGTTGAGGCAGAACAGACTGTTTTCTGCCACCATCTCATCAATCTTCTGGAACAACTCTGTGACTTGATCTTGTTTTTTCTTGTTTGAGTTGTACAAGATGTGATATCTGTTCCTGCATTTCTGAATCAACCACTGAAGAGCTTCACCTTCACTCTCAATGTGCTGCTCGATTGAGACGTCGGGAGATCTGTCGCCCCACGTGAACAGAACTATAGTGTGTTTCCAGACGTCTTCTCCAAAAGTGGCCATATACCCCGTAATGATTCTTTTCAGTTCAGTCTTGAATGAAGTATCAATAGGAATCACCAAGATCATAGCGTGAGGGAACTGCATATGTTGTGATTGGCCTACAGTCTCCAGGATTGCAGCCCGTGCATATTCTGGGTTAAATTTAGATGAGAAATACTTCCACCAGCCCGGAGTGTCCAACAGGGTTATGGATCTACCATTCACTACACCAGTATGACTTGCACACTTTTGTGTTCTTCCTATTGGAAATATATCATGATTGAAGATGGTGTTTGCGGTTGAACTCTTTCCAGATACAATCCAACCCAGCAGAACAATTCTCAGCTCTGAGAGTGGAGCCACAGCATCTTCAACAAGAAGCAAATAAAAACAATACAAATCATTTACAGGTATTTGCTTGTTTGCTATGTGCACTACCAGTCAGAAGTTTGGACACATACTAATTCTTCATTATGACAGTTAGAATAACAGTTTCCATCCTCTAAATTTTAAAAATCACATTATGAAAACTCTAAAGTAACACAAAAGGAAGTGTAGGAATGATGTAGTAATCAAAACATGTGACACACTCTCTTAGATTTGAGCTTCACTTTCACAACTCCATCTTTGAACATTCCAACGCTATCTCACGGTAATTCATACATATTTTATGAGGTGGCTAATTCATATGAATTCGTACAATTTAGTATGATTTGTCTAAGCCCCGGTGACGGGTAGGTTTAGGGGCGGGGTTTATATTCTTACAAATTCATACGAATTGGCAACTCGTAAAATACGTACAATTTAGCAAAAATCATATGAATTTGTACCAGTGAGGTACGTGAAATATGTACGAATTGCCGTGAGATCGGGCTGAACATTCATAGAAATTAACATTAATCCAGTCTAAATTTTGACTGGTAGTGTACATGTCTGTATGACTTACTTATTTCTTTCAGTAGGTGTCTTTTGCCCTGAACTGTTTCTTGTCTGGCTTTTGCTTTTCTTTCGTTTTCATCCCTCTTTCTCTGAATGTCAAGCAGCACATCATCCTGTGTTTCAAAATACTTCCCATTGTTTGCTGCCACAACACCGTCAATCTTGTCAAGTAGATCTTTGACTACAACACTTTTATTTTCAAAATCAAAGGCATGATATCTTCCTCCACATCTTTGGATGATCAGCTGAAGATCTTCGCCCTTCACTGAATCGGTTTGTGTAAGCAACACTATGGTGTGCTTCCAGATTCTCTCACCAAAGAGACTAAGGTGCTTCTCAATGGTGAGTCTGTTTTCTTCAGTAAAAGGCAAACTGAGATTAATGACCAGTAGAAAGACGTGAGGTCCTGGTGGACACAGAAAGACACTGCAAACCAGCTCTTGTTTAACCACCTCTGGAGAGTCTTGCAAATCAAAATTCTCCCACCAACATGGAGTATTAATCAGAGATATCTTCCTTCTGTTCACTTCACCATCTTTCCTCACAGATTTCACAAATAATTTGTCAGACTCAATTTCATCACCTAAAATGCTGTTTATCACTGAGGCTTTGTCAGATTTCTGCCACCCCAAAACAACAGCTCTTATTTCTGTCAGAAAAGAAACACGAGGACATAGGTATTTTATGTTGTGTTTACAGTAAAGAACATATTTATATTTGTCAAAAGCCAAATATATCAAAAAGATACCATCTTAAATAATTAAACCTTACCTTGTCCCATCTTCCTCGCTTTCGTATACGTTGTAATCATAAAAAATGTGACAAACACTGAATCTTACAGTCAGCAGTTAATGCTGCTCTCACATGCTATTGGAAAATTCCTACTTCCCACTTTTGAAGTTGAAATTACAAGTTCATCACAATCAAGTGCTTTCTTAACAGAAATAACAATCATGAAGGATGACTCATTCATATTTAGTCAGCATCCAACAGATTTGTATTCAAATGTAGAATCACATTCATTGGTAGCCACATTCACTGCACTATCTAGATATTCATCTTGCTGGCGACAATGCCAAAATTTTGCTCAAATATGCTATTTTCGCTGTGTACAATACATACAATTTGCAACGTAGTTTTTTTATAAACATATATATATATATATATAACAATAGTGACGAGAGAAAGCAATGTAGATAGCACAAATAAATTTGATGTCATCATTTCTCACTCTCATGTTGTCCCAAACCACAGGCTTAGCTTGTATAAATTTAACATCGTCTGGACAACAGCCTTTCTGAAATCCCAACAATTTCTGCATTATTAGCCTGATAAAATGCAAATATATTAAATATATTAAAGAAAGTCTTGAAGGCTTAAAATGAGAATTCATTTGCATAATTATTTCTTGAAACAAGATTGAATCCATGATACTCAAAGTTCTAGAAATGCATGCTATTGTTGGTGTGCTTGACTGGCCAGCAAACTCACCAGACCTGAACCCCATAGAGAATCTATGAGAGACACCAGACCTGAACATAGAGAATCTGAGAGACACCAGACCTGAACATAGAGAATCTATGAGAGACACCAGACCTGAACATAGAGAATCTATGAGAGACACCAGACCTGAACATAGAGAATCTATGAGAGACACCAGACCTGAACATAGAGAATCTGAGAGACACCAGACCTGAACATAGAGAATCTATGAGAGACACCAGACCTGAACATATAGAATCTATGAGAGACACCAGACCTGAACATAGAGAATCTATGAGAGACACCAGACCTGAACATAGAGAATCTATGAGAGACACCAGACCTGAACATAGAGAATCTGAGAGACACCAGACCTGAACATAGAGAATCTATGAGAGACACCAGACCTGAACATAGAGAATCTATGAGAGACACCAGACCTGAACATAAAGAATATACGAGAGACACCAGACCTGAACATGGAGAATATACGAGAGACACCAGACCTGAACATAGAGAATCTATGAGAGACACCAGACCTGAACATAGAGTATCTATGAGAGACACCAGACCTGAACATAGATAATCTATGAGAGACAACAGACCTGAACATAGAGAATCTGAGAGACACCAGACCTGAACATAGAGAGTCTGAGAGACACCAGACCTGAACATAGAGAATCTGAGAGACACCGGACCTGAACATAGAGAGTCTGAGAGACACCAGACCTGAACATAGAGAATCTATGAGAGACACCGGACCTGAACATAGAGAATCGGAGAGACACCAGACCTGAACATAGAGAATCTGAGAGACACCAGACCTGAACATAGAGAGTCTGAGAGACACCAGACCTGAACATAGAGAATCTATGAGAGACACCGGACCTGAACATAGAGAATCGGAGAGACACCAGACCTGAACATAGAGAATCTGAGAGACACCAGACCTGAACATAGAGAATCTATGAGAGACACCAGACCTGAACATAGAGAATCTATGAGAGACAACAGACCTGAACATAGAGTATCTATGAGAGACACCAGACCTGAACATAGAGAATCTGAGAGACACCAGACCTGAACATAGAGAATCTGAGAGACACCAGACCTGAACATAGAGAATCTATGAGAGACACCAGACCTGAACATAGAGAATCTATGAGAGACAACAGACCTGAACATAGAGAATCTATGAGAGACACCAGACCTGAACATAGAGAATCTATGAGAGACACCAGACCTGAACATAGAGAATCTATGAGAGACACCAGACCTGAACATAAAGAATATACGAGAGACACCAGACCTGAACATGGAGAATATACGAGAGACACCAGACCTGAACATAGAGAATCTACGAGAGACACCAGACCTGAACATAGAGAATCTATGAGAGACACCAGACCTGAACATAGAGTATCTATGAGAGACACCAGACCTGAACATAGATAATCTATGAGAGACACCGGACCTGAACATAGAGAATCTATGAGAGACACCGGACCTGAACATAGAGAATCTATGAGAGACACCGGACCTGAACATAGAGAATCTATGAGAGACACCGGACCTGAACATAGATAATCTATGAGAGACACCAGACCTGAACATAGAGAATCTATGAGAGACACCAGACCTGAACATAGAGAATCTGAGAGACACCAGACCTGAACATAGAGAATCTGAGAGACACCAGACCTGAACATAGAGAATCTATGAGAGACACCAGACCTGAACATAGAGAATCTATGAGAGACACAGACCTGAACATAGAGAATCTATGAGGAGACACCAGACCTGAACATAGAGAATCTATGAGAGACACCAGACCTGAAACATAGAGAATCTATGAGAGACACCAGACCTGAACATAAAGAATATACGAGAGACACCAGACCTGAACATGGAGAATATACGAGAGACACCAGACCTGAACATAGAGAATCTACGAGAGACACAGACCTGAACATAGAGAATCTATGAGAGACACCAGACCTGAACATAGAGTATCTATGAGAGACACCCGACCTGAACATAGATAATCTATGAGAGACACAGGACCTGAACATAGAGAATCTATGAGAGACACCGGACCTGAACATAGAGAATCTATGAGAGGACACCGGACCTGAACATAGAGAATCTATGAGAGACACCAGACCTGAACATAGATAATCTATGAGAGACACCAGACCTGAACATAGATAATCTATGAGAGACACCAGACCTGAACATAGATAATCTATGAGAGACACCAGACCTGAACATAGAGAATCTATAGAGAGAGACACCAGACCTGAACATAGAGAATCTATGAGAGACACCAGACCTGAACATAGAGAATCTATGAGAGACACCAGACCTGAACATAGAGAATCTATGAGAGACACCAGACCTGAACATAGAGAATCTAGAGAGACACCAGACCTGAACATAGAGAATCTATGAGAGACACCAGACCTGAACATAGAGTATCTATGAGAGACACCAGACCTGAACATAGAGAATTATGAGAGACACCAGACCTGAACATAGAGAATCTAGAGAGACACCAGACCTGAACATAGAGAATCTATGAGAGACACCAGACCTGAACATAGAGAATCTATGAGAGACACCAGACCTGAACAAGAGAATCTATGAGAGACACCAGACCTGAACATAGAGAATCTATGAGAGACACCAGACCTGAACATAGAGAATCTATGAGAGACACCAGACCTGAACATAGAGAATCTATGAGAGACACCAGACCTGAACATAGAGAATCTATGAGAGACACCAGACCTGAACATAGAGAATCTATGAGACACCAGACCTGAAAATAGAGAATCTATGAGAGACACCAGACCTGAACATAGAGAATCTATGAGAGACACCAGACCTGAACATAGAGAATCTATGAGAGACACCAGACCTGAACATAGAGAATCTATGAGAGACACCAGACCTGAACATAGAGAATCTATGAGAGACACCAGACCTGAACATAGAGAATCTATGAGAACACCAGACCTGAACATAGAGAATCTATGAGAGACACCAGACCTGAACATAGAGAATCTATGAGAGACACCAGACCTGAACATAGAGAATCTATGAGAGACACCAGACCTGAACATAGAGATCTATGAGAGACACCAGACCTGAACATAGAGAATCTATGAGAGACACCAGACCTGAACATAGAGAATCTATGAGAGGACACCAGACCTGAACATAGAGAATCTACGAGAGGACACCAGACCTGAACATAGAGAATCTAGAGAGACACCAGACCTGAACCATAGAGAAGCTAGGAGAGACACCAGACCTGAACATAGAGAATCTATGAGAGACACCAGACCTGAACATAGAGAATCTATGAGAGACACCAGACCTGAACATAGAGAATCTATGAGAGACACAGACCTGAACATAGAGAATCTATGAGAGACACCGGACCTGAACATAGAGAATCTATGAGAGACCACCCGACCTGAACATAGAGAATCTATGAGAGACACTAGACCTGAACATAGAGAATCTATGAGAGACACCGACCTGAAACATAGAGAATCTATGAGAGACACCAGACTGAACATAGAGAATCTACGAGAGACACCAGAACCTGAAACATAGAAATCTATCGAGAAGACACCAGACCTGAACATAGAGAATCTATGAGAGACACCAGACATGAACATAGATATCTATGAGAGACACCAGACCTGAACATGAGAATCTATGAGAGACACCAGACCTGAACATAGAGAATCTATGAGAGACACCAGACCTGAACATAGAGAATCTATAGAGACACCAGACCTGAACATAGAGAATCTATGAGAGACACCAGACCTGAACATAGAGAATCTGAGAGACACCAGACCTGAACATAGAGAATCTATGAGAGACACCAGACCTGAACATAGAGAATCTATGAGAGACACCAGACCTGAACATAGAGAATCTATGAGAGACACCAGACCTGAACATAGAGAATCTATGAGAGACACCAGACCTGAACATAGAGAATCTATGAGAGACACCAGACCTGAACATAGAGAATCTATGAGAGACACCAGACCTGAACATAGAGAATCTATGAGAGACACCAGACCTGAACATAGAGAATCTATGAGAGACACCGGACCTGAACATAGAATCTATGAGAGACACCGGACCTGAACATAGAGAATCTATGAGAGACACCAGACCTGAACATAGAGAATCTATGAGAGACACCCGGACCTGAACATAGAGAATCTATGAGAGACACCGGACCTGAACATATAGAATCTATGAGAGACACCGGACCTGAACATAGAGAATCTATGAGAGACACCGGACCTGAACATATAGAATCTATGAGAGACACCGGACCTGAACATAGAGAATCTATGAGAGACACCGGACCTGAACATAGAGAATCTATGAGAGACACCAGACCTGAAACATTGAGAATCTATGAGAGACACCAGACCTGAACATAGAGAATCTATGAGAGACAACAGACCTGAACATAGATAATCTATGAGAGACACCAGACCTGAACATAGAGAATCTATGAGAGACACCAGACCTGAACATAGAGAATCTATGAGAGACACCAGACCTGAACATAGAGAATCTATGAGAGACACCGGACCTGAACATAGAGAATCTATGAGAGACACCAGACCTGAACATAGAGAATCTGTGGAGTATTGTCAAGAGGAAAATGAGAAACAAGAGACCAAAAAATGCAGATGAGCTGAAGGCCACTGTCAAAGAAACCTGGGCTTCCATACCACCTCGACAGTGCCACAAACTGATCACCTCCATGCCACGCCGAATTGAGGCAGTAATTAAAGCAAAATGAGCCCCTACCAAGTATTGAGTACATATACAGTAAATGAACATACTTTCCAGAAGGCCAACAATTGACTAAAAAAAAAAAAATTATTGGCCTTATGAAGTATTCTAATTTGTTGTGAGTGAATTGGTGGGGTTTTGTTAAATCTGAGCCAAAATCATCACAATTAAAAGAACCAAAGACTTAAACTACTTCAGTCTGTGTGCATTGAATTTATTTAATACACGAGTTTCACAATTTGAGTTTACATTTACATTTATGCATTTAGCAGACGCTTTTATCCAAAGCGACTTACAGTGCATTCAGGTTATACATTTTTGTCAGTACATGTGTTCCCTGGGAATCGAACCCACAACCTTTGCGCTGCTAACACAATGCTCTAACCACTGAGCCACAGGAACACTGAATTACTGAAATAAATGAACTTTTCCACGACACTCTAATTTATTGAGATGCACCTGTATGCTATACTGCATAATGAGGCGCACAAAGCATGCATTGCTGACAACATTCCACCGTTAGAAATCATCTGCATCATGATTTTCAGGCACAATGGTCTGAGAGCAGGCGTTTGGGGATATAATCGTTTCCTGGCACCGCAATAACAGCGAAGGAACAGGTCATGATCTGAGAAAACATACAGACAAGAAAACATAATTGACTATAATACTCAACTCTCAACTGCATTAATTGTTAGGAAGTGTGTGTGTGTGTGTCTTTGTATTAGTTCAATTAATTTACACTTTTCACTGAAATACAAATCTATGTATACAAAAGCAGAAAATTATAGCCATATGTAGCAGTGCTCTTCACTCATCCAAAAAAAACATTGAAATGCATCAAAACCCATAAGAAAATACAAACTCTGTACCCTCATCTAATGTGTAGATGTTATTTCTCACCTCTGCATTAGACTGTAACGCACAGTCTGTCACATTCACACTGGCGTGATTCTCACAGACCGTCTGTACAGCTTGTATCTGTAGCATGTATTTAACCCGTGCAGGAGGATAGAGCTGCAACAAACACAATATCACATCAAATACTTCAGAGTAAAAGAGCTGTATGTTATATGATGAACCAGACACTTACCTGAACTGCGTCTGATAAGATATTCACCACTTTAAAGGCATACGGATAGCTACTCATGCGATTGTGGACATCCATGGCAAAGTTTGCCACATTAATGATACTATGATTATAATTTAGCTCCACACTGTCTCCTGAGACAATAAAAGCTGAGAAAACAGAGGCAAAAAGAGCGAGGACGCAAACCATCTCGACAGCTTGTGAATCTGTGGGAACAAAAGCCAAGCCAAAAATCATGAGGGTGGAAATATTAATAGCCATAAATTCCTGACGGTTTAACACACCTCTATTTATCTGCTGCATAAGAGCTTCTCAGGTTTCTGCATCCTGCTGATGAACAGACGCTCACGCTTCAGTTAGATCCACACACTCATCAAAAACTAGAAGAGATGCATCCCAGAAAATCATGTCATATTCTCATGTTCTTCACTGCAGCTGCATTGATGTGTTTGCATCATCTGCCATGTCACATGACCAGACCTGCTGCATGCACAAGGACCCAATGCTGAGCAGTCCATAATATCTCCTGCTGAAAAAGTCCTGCTGGAGAAAAAACAGCTTGCTGGTTTCAGTTCTGAGTGCTTTAAAGCATCAATCTAAACCAGTCTGAAGAGTTTAAGCCGGGTGGACACATAACATCAGGTTTAAAGAGCAGGATCATATTAATATTTAATAGAAATGGTCCACTTTTGCATGCTGTGTTAACATAAGCTTGTCTATTTTCCTGCTATAATAAAACAACTTCCTTGACTTTGCACTCGGCGTCTTGTTAACTCTTTGTTGTTCTTCTGGTTTTCGTGAGTGGTTTATATGGATCACAAAATGATCATTCTTGGGACTGAGGAGCTGAAACAGGCTGAACGCGTTTTGAAGCAGAGCTTTCCAGAGTCCATCAAGGTGTGGTGATTCTAGCAAGGTTTAACCACAGCTTTTATTATAATAATATTGACTTGTTTTCCAGGTTTATGGCTGTATATTCAACATAAACAGAGGAAAGCCTCACAATCTGGAGGTTATTGCAGACCAGTGGCCAGATTTCACTGTCATTATTTGCAAACCTAAAGTTCAGGTAACATTATTTTACTGTTATGATTTGTTTAAAAGACTAGCCATTTTTAAACCATAGTTTAACTGTGCTATTTGTAGTAAACCCAAGCATATGCAAAACTATACTTTATAGACAATGCTCAGTGCTGTTCTTGTAAACTAAAACTGCTAAAAAATATTTTTTGTTCACTGAAATAAAGTAAAACAAATATTAGAAGGAAAACTTCAGCTTGAAAATTAAAACATGGCAACTAACTGAAATACAATTATTTACAAAATACAGGTTGAAGTTAAAGTGATACAATAATTATAAACTAAAACTGAAATTAAAATATAATTAAAGCTAAATATATTTTTAAAAACACATACAATTACTACAACAAATTAAAATAATAAAACTGAAAATATACAAATAAAAGCTATTTGAAAATATTAATACATAAAAATACTAGAATAACAATGATTTATGTCAAATAGCTAAATCAATATTTAAATCATGACATAAATTATATATAGCCTATTATTTACTTTATATATTTAAATATACATTTCATTTATTTAACAAGTCTAATGCATTTTACTTTAAAACAGGGAACAGAGGATCGAGAAGGAGATTTTAACATCTACAGCATCTACTCAAAGAGCAAAGACAGCCTGAAGAACTTTCTGGACACACCTGGAGTGATCAATACACATGCATTCACATTATTAGCAGGTATACACTCTATCCATAATCAAATGAAGTGCCTGAAATAACTCGTTTTGTGACCGTGACACAATAAATCACGCACAACCCTGTCGGTTGTCATAAAGGGGTTGACATCAGGCATTTAGACGCAGTTCAGGAGTTTGCGGATCAACACACACTTCCCTGGAAACGTCAAGCAGTGATGAAGGTCTTACTGCTGCAGGATGAAGAACAGCTGCGGTTTAACGAGAGGTGCTATCATTATCATACTCTTAAACCTTAAAGCTTATCTTAGGGTGACCATATTTTGATTACCGAAAACCAGGACACTCGGCCGGCAATGAGATACTCAAATGATACTCGAAGTTTACTCAAAGATGCCTAATTAATTTCAATACATTTAAAGTATGCCTCCTCTGTATGGATAGAAAATTGTTATATTACTAAATACTATCTATAACCAAAGACACAAATTCAGATAGGCTTCTCAGAGGTTACTCAACATGTTATGACAGGTTTCAAAAATAATTTCAGGCCTTAGTGCGGGCACTATTAAACTTTTTGGCGGTGTCAGAATCTGGGAATGCCTTTTTTATCAATGCATCCTCAGATTTCCCGGGTCTCACAAATAACTCTGTCAACTTTGTTGAACTACTCTCACCTCGCGCAGCTTTTTTTTATGTTTTTTGGTGTCTATGTGAGCTTTGAGATCTGTGGCACCCCCATCGGACACCGAAACATATGTGCACTTGTCCCGACCTCGAGAGTATTTCTTCTGTAATTTCTTCTGTAACTCATTGGTAAATGTGCATTTGCGCTTCGGCATGTTGCAAGTGCTCGGATGGCTGTCTGCTCGCTCGTTGTGAGTGTAAAGAGAGGGGTGTCGTGCCGAATTCTGCACCCTGCCAGATTAGGCATCCCCCAGTATTGGTAGGTTTAGGCGTAGGTGTGGGGGAGGGGTTGGGATTAGGTGTGGGGGAGGGGTTAGGATTAGGGGTGGGGTTGGGATTAGGCAATCAGGGAACGATTTCAACGAGGGGATGCATAATCTGGCAGATTTCGGCACAACACCGGCCACACGGCAGCCTCTCAGGGATTACGTCACATGCAGCACCGCAGGTGCAGAGTGCCGGTGTTGTGCCGAAATCTGCCAGATTATGCATCCCCTCGTTGAAATCGTTCCCTGATTGCCTAATCCCAACCCCACCCCTAATCCTAACCCCTCCCCACCCTCACACCTACCAATACTGGGGGATGCATAATCTGGCAGGTGCAGAATTCGGCACAACACCTGTCAATTTATTGGCCTAATGAAAAATAATGAAAACCAGGACATTTTTAGCACTTTATAAAAAACAGCCAGGACAGGACGTCAAAACCGGACGTTTGGTCACCCTATCTTATCTTATGTTAGGCTTGACGCAACTGTATGCGATTGATTGTACCTTTAAATATCAGTGTCAGATTCATTCTGATGATACTCTGACTTCAAATTAGGCGAATGGCTTCTGTTCCTTTATAAGTTCGCCGAGCGGGTACGAAAACGGAGGATTGCTTTACAGCAGCAACAAATGCACGTCTACAGCCAAAGCGCTTTAAGATGAGGATAGGTTTCACTTTTCTGAATAAACAACTAATCGTTTAATGAATCTACAGCATATTGGCTAATCTTCAACATGTTTGCCATTAAACATTAGTTTTTGATTTATCTATTGTTAAAGCTTACACACAAAAATATGACAATGTTTCATTAATTACTATGGTATCTAGAAACAGCTGTTGACTGAAGCACAACTCGGTGATGTCAAGGCTGTGATATGATTGGTTATCAAAGCGCACGTGATCCAAAGTTGGCCTGTACTGGTATTAATCGGTTATTACGACAGTGAATATATTTACGACAGTGAATTACACCCGCTGAACTGCAGGGGGCTCCAATGCCGCACAAATACACAGAATACAGTTGCTTTAATCTTCCAAAACATGTCCAATCAGCACAAACGCAAACTTGTCAATTATGAGTTTTGCCATTTTTGCAGGTTTGAAAAAAAATGAAACAACTTTACCTTGTTTTATCTTACAACTAGGCCTACCTTTTTGAACTGTCCTTGTTTTTATTATAGTTGACGTTATTATATTCGATGTTTTCAGTTATGCTGGACTCAGATTGGCTGCGCTCAGTGCAGCTCATGCTCATCTAGTAAACAGCACGTGGAAATACGGCGGAGACCGTAACAGCTATAACTCCGTGCTGAACTACATTACCCACAATCCTTCACTGTGCGTGATGGAGGAGGGCGGCCGCGAGCCCGTGTCCTGGCTGCTCGTGTATCAACACGCTGCTCTTGGTTTGCTCTACACGTTCCCACACCACAGACGGAGAGGTTACGCAGAGTTACTGGTGTCTGTGATGGCCAAAGACCTGCTGGAGCAAGGACACCCTGTGTACTGTTTTGTGGAAGAGGAAAATAACTCGTCCTACAAACTTTTCACGTCACTTGGGTTCCAGCATTCACCAGATTACAGGGCTGTGTGGTTTGAGCTGAATAAACCACAAGAAATACAAATATAAATCACTTAAAAAATCACCTCTTCATTATTTGTACTTGTTTATAGCCTACATATATAGCATGATTAAGTGATTAATATATGCATATGTGCAGATATTTATGATATAAATATGCAAATAAACAAAAAATACAAATAAAGAGTTGATTAAAATGAATATTTCTAGCAAAAAATAAATAAATGCATCTATATTAATATTTGTTTTTTTTCTATGCACATTTCTAGCATACAAACAAAATGTATGCATGTGAATATAAAATATCACTCTGGAGTATTTAATCACCTCTTCATTATTTGTACTTGTTTATAGCCTATATATATATAGCATAATTAAGTGATTAGTATTTGCATATGTGCAAAATCATATCATAAATATCATATATGTGATATTTATGATAGAAATATGCAAATAAACAAAAAATACAAAAAGGTGATTAAAATGTAGATTTCTAGCAAAACAAATTATCAATCTATGTCTATATGAAAATATATATTTTTATTTCTATGCACATTTCTAGCATACAAAAAATAATAATGCATGTGAATACAAACCACTTAAAAATATCACTCTGGAGTATTTAATCACCTCTTCATTATTTGTAATATTTAATTTTATATGCATATTTCTAGCACACTAAATAATTAGAATATATGCAAATAAAAATCACTTCAAATGTTATTGTTATTGAGTTTTTAACCACCTCGCTACTTGTAATATTATATATAGTTTTACTCTTTAGATTCCTAGCATACAAAAAAAAAAAGGAATATATTTAAATAAAAATGACAAAATATTACTGGTATATTTAAACACCCCTTCATTATTTTTTATTGTTTTATATTTTATTTTTAGCTTAAAATAACTGATTGTATATTATATATTATAATGTTACTCTAAACTTTTTAGCCACGTCTTATTTTAAGCATAATTAAATTTGAACAGAATTTTCATGCATGTGTATTTATGCACTTCAAATATAGGAAACCTCACAAATAACTCCGTCACGATGCATATAAATCTTAGTTTTATTAAGTCGTATCTCCTACATTAGAGTACTATAAAACAGTACAAAGTTTATGTAATGTAGAAATCACTTCTAATATTGTAAAAAAAAAAACTGTACAAAACCTGGATAAACAAAGTACACAAATAAAACTCATAAAGTTAATAAAATGGCACATCTCAGTTGTGTAGCGTGTACTTCCCTTTGTCATAAACATTAAACCTATTCTAATCTGGTTATGCTGCTGTCGACATTATTGAAGATCATTTTTTAAGATCCATTTAAAACAAATAAAGGCCTGAAATCATTAAAAAGCTTCTAAAATCGAGCGTTACCTCCAAACAGCTTCATGAAACGATCCCCGGGGTTAATGTGAACAACACCAGGTGCTGATCTACACACGTCTGTTGCTTTTCATCTTATCCCACAACGTTAATGCAATAAATAAAAGTGAAATGACATGTTAAAACGCTCGTGTACACAGCTTCATGGCACTTCGAAGGTAACACACACACAGCTGTAACACACACATCTGTAACAACACGGACTCGGCTGCATACTAAGTACACAACCACTTTGGTTAAAAAGCGCCTCGATAAAACACAGGCCTGCAGACACATCAATGTTCAATCCCTTAAGATCCGATCGGTCCAAGATTTCCCCTGACGAGGGCTTTTGAAGACTCGCTGGCAGCTTGTCCAGGAATTAAAGTGGCGATGCAAGTACAGCTGAAGGCCACTAGGTGGAGGCAGCGGCTAAGAGTCCTTCACTCTGATGGATGTTGTGATGAAGGTCTGCTTTGCATGTTGTGGGAGCTGCGCAGTGCAGAGAGCGGACAGCAGGGGGCTCCTCGTCCCCTACACACACACACACACACACACACACACACACACACACACGTACGGTCAATACAGACGCCAAAAAAATCCATTCTGAAATAATCAATATTATAGTAATCCGTCATTTACATTTTATAGTAATTTAAGTGATAACGTACAATAAAAATGATATAAATGTATTACTACTGTAATCATAATGCACTGTAAAATTAGTATTTATAATAATAATTAGTATTATTAGTATTAATTTGATCAATTTAAGAATAATACAATTTTATTATATTATCTAAATTATAAAAATAAAACTAATCAATAAAGAAACATGATTGCAATCATACTACAGTACAATAAAAAAATAGTATTTATTCATAATAATAATAATTAATAATTTACATTTTAGTGATTTAAATGTTAAAAAGTAATCTAATCAAACTATTACTAATAAAATCATAAGACTACTGTCATTTATATTGTATATAGTAAATATAATTACGATTATTATTATATAAAGTACATTTTAATATTATTATTAAATAATATTAAGCACACACATACAGTATATATTTAGAAAATATTTGCATGTATATATTTATAAATATATATATTATATAAACATAACATATTTTTCGAAAATATATACATGCATGTGTGTGCAGTGATATATACATAATAATTATAAATATACTTTATATTATCTGAACAAAATCTTTCATTTTGGATGCGATTAATCGTTTGACAGCAGCACTAATTATTACCATTACCATTATTAACAACAACAATAATAATATTTAATATTATTATTATCTATTTAAATATATTTGATTATTCAAATAATGTATTATGCATATATAAATACAAACACATGCATGAATATATTTAAGACAAATTTTATATTTATATATTAAAAATATTTATATATAATATAAATTATATATGTGTAAATATTTTTAAAATACATACTGTATGAGTGTGTATTTATATATACATAATAAACATAATTAATCATTTAAACTTTAGTGATTTAAATGTTAAAAAGTAATCTAATCAAAAATATAACTATTAAAATCATAACACTATACTATAATTTATATTGTATATAGTAAATATTATTACTATTGTATATAGTAAATATTCAATTATTATTAAATAATATTAAGCACACACATACAAATATTTGTAAATATAATTACAATATTTGTAAATATAAAAATAATATTAAGCACAAACATTTCAAATATTTTGAAAATGTTTACATTTATTTACATGTATATTCATATTCATATAATTTATATATAAATATATAAACAGAAATTTTTCTCAAATATATACTGTATGAGTGTGTATTTATATATACATAATAAATATATACAGTACGCACAAATATATTATGTAAACAAAAAAAAAACATTTATTTTGCATGTGATTAATCATTTGACAGCACTATTCTGAATTTATTTGTATGTGTGGATTACTTGGGTTGTTACCGACATCTGGTGAAAATTTCAAGTCAAACGCACCTTTAGAGATATATTTACTGAGGAAAAAGGTGACGTGTTCAATACTTATTTCACCCGCTGTATACTAAAGATGTAAAACGCCTACCCAGTCCCGAGGAGGAGGACACGCTGTCGGCCAGAGACGAGTTATCGTGGTCCGGTGAGAGTCCGTCCATCAGCGGGATGGAGAGCTCTGAGGACGGCACAGACGAGTCGTAGATCCCCGAGTCTCTGGGCATCTCCACCGGACTGGCCGACCCGTCAGGCCGAGACGCCCCCGCATCCTGATGGGACGAACCCTCCCCGAGATCCTCCCGCGACAAACTCAGCGAGAGTCCCAGCATCAGGACGTTGCTCCTCACGGGACAGTCGCTCTCCGAGGGGTGTTTGAGCTTGACCTCGTTCAGAACGAGCCCCGAGTCCAGCTTCTCCGAAGGAGGGAGGCGTTTATTGGGCGTCGGCGGCGGCATGAGCTGCTTCTCGAACCAGTCGGGCTCCTGCTCGATGTGCTGGTGCATGTTACAGATGGCCACGTACAGCGAGCGGCCCGATTTGCTGCGGAAGTAGTTGCGTTTGCTGACGTTGGGCGGCTGCGGCTCGCGGTCGGTCAGGCTGAGCTGGCGAGAGTGGAGTCTGGCGAAGAGCTGGGGAAGCTGGTCCATTAGTTTGTATTTGGGCGCCAGGTTGAGAGAAGTCGGGATGTCGCTCTCGTGAGAGTAGTCGAAGTACACCGACATGAAGCGCGACAGGTCCGAGGATTTATGATGCACCTCTTTGATTTTTTCTGCGATCATCGCCGTGGCCACGATGAACAGGTCCCTGTTTCCGGCGGAGTCGAACGCGGTCGATTCTCGGTTGTTCTCCTTCGACGTGGCTTTGCCTTTACGGTGTCTTCTCTCCACGAAATACTTCAGGCCTTTGGAGCAGACGGTGATGATGAAGTGAGCCTCGTCGATACGCCGGCTCAGCCACGACATCTGACCCTCTTTACAGATCTGCAGGTGCTCCCAGAGATCCAGCGCCACCTGAGCATTCACACACAGACAGAGCGAGTCAGACCTAAAGAACACGCGTCAGGTGCCGAAGACCTTTACACAGTGAAGCAGGAGAAGAAGTGTCACGCGATTCACGCTTTATTTAGCATTCAATGAGTGAAAAGCAGCAAAGTTTCCCACAAATACACATGAACAGTCATCGGCTGGAGAAAAGAAAAGAAACCTGTTTTTCTCTATTCAATAAGACTAAATAATAATATCAATCATTATTATTGTTATAAATATTTGTAATAATAACAATATAATTTTTTTTTTTTTTACATAAATAAAATACATTTTTAATTAAATAACTAAATTATGATAATAATAATATTTTTATATTTATTTACAGAACAACAGTAAAAATACATACCGTCTTTATTATTATTATTAATAATAATAATAATAATAATACTTATTATTGTTATCATTATTATTATTATTCAAATATTTGAATTATTATTAAATTATACAAATTAAACAATCAATAAAAAAAATATATAACTATTGTACTGTAAAAAAAAAAAAAAAAAAATAATAATAATATTCAAAATATTGTATTTCATCATTGTTTAAGATATAGGAAATAAACTAATAATATATTTAATAATAATAATAATTGTCATATTATAATTTTATTTTACACAATAGTAAATTCACAATAATAATATTAATAGTCTTAATGTCTTTGCTTTCAAACATTTAACTATATAACTTTTATTTATGTGGAAAACCTCGTCAAAATAGTTCATTGAATTTGTTCAAGTTTACAGTCCATTAACTAATGTTAAAAGATGCAACTTTTACTTTGAAAAAGCAAGCGCTAGTAAATGATAATTAAGATGAATGAAGACTGTAGAAGGTCTGTTATTGTTAGTTTATGCTAACTAATGTTAACGAATGAAACCCTGCTGTAAAGTGTTTTCTTTGGAATAACAATCACTGAGGATTCATGACCAGGAACAAGTAATAGCAAAGTGAATCAATTCATGTTGTAATTACTATCTGATAATAATTAGAGTGATCAAACAGCATTCATCTTTCTTCTGCCACTAGAGAGCGTCCTCCGCACAGTTCAAACCAGTCAATGTTGTTTGGAAAGAAGTCTCTTCTGCTCACCAAGGCTGCATTTAAATGATCACAAATAGAGTAAAAACAGTCAAATATTATTATAATTTAAAATAGCTCTTTTCTATTTGGATGTATTGTAGAATGTAATTTATTTCTGTGATGCGCAGCTGAATTTTCAGCATCATTACTGCGGTCTTCAGTGTCACATGATCTCCAGAAATCATTCTAATTTGCTGCTCAAGAAACACTTAATATTTTTATTAATATTGAAAACAGTGGTGCTGCTTTATAATTTTGTAGTACTTTTTTCAGGATTCTTTGATGATTAGAAAGTTCAAAAGAACAGCATTTATTTGAAATAGAAATCTTTTACAACATTATAATTGTCTTTACTGTCAATTTTGATCAATTTAATGCATCCTTGCAGAACAAAAATATGACTTTCTTTCAAATAAAAAGCTCTGAATAGTTAATTTATATAGCACCTTTAAACAACATTAGATGCTGACCAAGGTGCTTCACAGTAACATAATACAATTATAAAAGTACAAGGTATCAAAATGAAAAAGAAACAACATAAAACCAAATAAAAACAGGAATAAGAAATGTACTCACTAAGACCAACAGCTATGAATAAACCTGAGAAAAGAGATACGTCTTCAATAATGATTTAAATCCAGATAAGGAAGATGATAACCTAACCGTTTTAGGTAACGAATTCCACAGCTTAGGTGCAAAAACAGAAAAGGCTCTATCACCTTTAGATTTCAGGCGAGACAATGGGACAGTTCATAGATTTTCAGAGGAAGATCTAAGAGGTGAATATGGACTAATAAGGTCTGAGATGTAAACTGGAGACAGACCATGCAAGGCTTTAAATACAAAAGTTAAAACTAAATTTTACTGGTAGCCAATAGAGGTCTGCACGGGCTCAAAACTGAAGCCCGAACCCGGCCCGTACCCGAGATCGTCTGACCCGACCCGACCCGACCCGAGCAGCACAGTTAAATTTAGAGGCCGAACCCGACCCGAAATCCCCCCCCCTCCAACGAATAGCCAACTACAAAAAAAAAGGAAAAAGGCTGCATTTCACGATTGCATGCAAAGAAACGGATTAATCAAGGCTCTGCCATTTCACAAACATTTACCAGTTATGATAGTTTGTGAACATCAGGTGCAGCGGTCGCATACATTCTGCCGAGTTTATGAATTTTGTATGGACAAGAAGATGATGACCGTGCAAATTATGGTCATTTTTTGTATTCTGTCTACTTTAAATCAGACATAAGATCTTAAATAAGATTGTATTTATTTGAATACATTAATCATTTATTTGAGAGAGAGAGAGAGAGAGAGAGAGAGAGAGAGAGAGAGAGAGAGAGAGAGAGAGAGAGAGACCGACCGAGCGAGCGAGAGAGAGACAGAGCGAGCGAGCGAGCGAGAGACCGAGGAAAGTTGCGTGTGCATGTGAACCTGCGTCTGCGCGTCTCTCTCTCTACAAGCAATGAGGCTTAGTTACTTCAAAAACTGTGATTTTGCCGCCTCATTGCAGATAAATATAATGTTGTGACTTGCGAGTCAGTAGCCTGTCGAAGCTATTTTACTAATAAAAGTTTCCGTGCTGTTTGTGCGCGATCTCTGATATGTGTGTGCGTGCGTCTATGAAAGCAGCGAAGCCTCTGCATATAGTTTTGGTTTAGCTACAAACCCGAACCCGACCCGAGCCCGAAGCTATCCATTAAACATTAACCCGAAACCCAGCAGACCTCTAGTAGCCAATGGTAGTAGTCTGCAGTTTTGAAGGCCTGACCTCACAGCCGCAGAAGTCCTGCAGGAAGAAGGCGAAGCTCTGGATGACGGCGAGGTGTTTGGGACAGTCTCTGCTGGAGTAACAGATGAAGATCTTGGGTCTGGGCCAGGGTCTGTCTGCGCTCAGCGCCGTGGTCTGAGATGAAGACTCGGAGCCCTCCTCGTCCAGGTGGGAGTAGATGTTCTCTGCAGAGGAATTCAGATCAGAGGCGTCAATCGAACCAGGATCAAATCAGATCTGTAGCGAGTGGTGCATTTATTGTTTCCATATGATGAGAGCTCCTTTTAGAGCACCGTAAGACTGAAAGTAAAGCCTAATTTGTCCATGTTAGAGCAACAGATGTTTCTGTTTTACATCACCCCAATCCACCTTTACAAAAATGTACTTAAAATAGTTAATAGAAAATTCTTTAACGACTTTAAGACTAAACATATCCAGGTTTCTTGTTATTAACTAAAAATAAAACCATAAAAAACATTTTGTTAACTGAAATTAAATACAATAATTTCAGCTAACTAAAACCCTTAAAACCAATTTCATTAGTTGAGCTAAAATATAAATAACTAAACTAAAATATTCAAAATATGTATTTTATTTTAGCTAGTCGACTAAAACTGAAACCATTTAAAAAGTATTTTGGTTTCTTGAAATAAAATAAAACAAATGTTAAATAAATAAAAATGTGGACTTATTGTTGACTAAAATATAACCATAAAAATTTTAACTGAAATCAAATAAAATCTATAAAAAATATCAAATTACTTAGTTTTTTTTAAATAGACTAATATAAAAACAAACTTATTTTCTTGTAGCTACATAAATAAAACTAAAACAAAAATTAAACATTTGTTACTTGAAATAAAAATAAAAATTGTAACATATTTCAGCTAGTTGACTACACCCTAAAACTATAAAAACATCTTCGTTACTTGAAATAAAATTAATTTAACTGAAATTAAATAAAGTATAAAACTTGTTTTATTTCAGTGAGTTGCCAAAGCAACATTTCTCATCTTCATTTAGATGAACTTGATGTACTAATAAAACCTAAATCAAAAATATATTAAATATAAACTAAATAAAACAATAATAAATAAAAACGAAATAACTAAAAAAATAAATAAATAAAAAAATAGAAAAAAAAAAATAGATATATAATAAAAATCCCAAAACCATAATAATTAGATGAAAACAGGAAATATAAATGAAACAATGATTTCAAAATATTAATATAAATTATAATATATCAATGATATTAAAATAACACTGAGCTAGAGACCAGAATAGACTTTTTGTCCCACTAAACAGCCAAAACATCCTTAAACACCACACAGAATCATGTCGGCGACTTTGCATGCAATAGTTTTTTCCCGGAAATTTGGTTTTGAACATCTGTACGAGCTATTCTGAGGAAACGCACATGTAACAAGTGAGCTGTGCTTCTGTGAGATGCATTACACACTCGCAGGCTTACAGGAGTTTCTTTTGTGTGGCTCAAGCAGAACTGCAGCAGAATGGCGTGAGCGCAAAAGCTTAGATTCCATCATGCATTAATCCTCGTCAATGCTGCCAGATTATACCGATCGGCTTACAGATACCGCACAAAAGAGAGGAAACCCGAGCCTCGCTAATGACGCACACGCACCTTGCTGTTTCTTGCGACACATGACGGTGAAGAGAGTGGCGAAGGCCGACATGATGACCAGCGGGACGGTGATGGCCATGGCGCGGATCGGTCCGGCCCACGGAGAATGCACTGCAAACAAGCACAAACAACATCTGATCAGTGCAAATACAGACGCTAAACATTCACAAAGCATACAAATTTGACTGTTTTTTACCTTGGCTCACATGGTACTGCGTCTGTTTTCTGGTTGTGTTGTTGTCATCACGAAGCTGCAGGAATAAGAAAGTGAATTTGTTCAATAACAATCAATGAAACTCATTTAACTGTGTATATGAATAACGCCCAAACCTCTATTGCATAAGTTCCTGGAGTGACGTCTTGTAAAACGCATGTAGTTTTGGGGCCATTTTGCTCCTGCAAGGGAAGCAGAGACACATTATTTACAAATGCATTTTATGAACAATTACATGCAATGAAAATATAATTGATTAAATCACAGTAATTGGGTCATTCCATAGACCAAGAGCTTTCTGTGGCCTTCATTAATAAATAACTTTTAAAGGAATAGTTCTTCCAAAAATTTACATTTGCTGAACATTTCCTCAGATCATCCAAGATGTAGATGAGTTTATTTCTTCATCAGATTTGGAGAAATGTAGTTCACCAATGGATGCTCTGCAGTGAATGGGTGCCGTCAGAATTAGAGGCCAAACAGCTGATAAAAGCATCACAATAATCCACACCACTCCAATCCATCAGTTAATGTTTTGTGAAGCCAAAAGCTGAAACAAATCCATCATAAAGACAGTTTTTAATTCCACTGATTCTGGCTAAAATATTAGTCCATAATCCATAATAACACTTCCTTGAGTGAAAAAGTCTCACATCATAATCCATCAACATATGTTTAGAGCTGTTTTGGTTTGTAATCTGTGCAGATTTCTCTCCTGATTCAGATGAGACTACTTTTTCACCGGATGAAGTGTTATTATGGATTATGGACTCGTATTTTAGCCTGTTTGAAGTTACATACGTCTTAATGATGGATTTGTTTCTTACAAACACGTAGCTTTTGTCTTCTCCAGATGTTAACTGATGGACTGGAGTGGTGTGGATTATTGTGATGTTATTATCAGACTCTCATTCTGACGGCACCCATTCACTGCAGAGCATCCATTGCTGAGCAAATGATGCAATGCTACATTTTTCCAAATCTGATGAAGAAACAAACTCATCTACATCTTGGTACATTGTCAGGTACATTGTCAGCAAACTAACTTTGAAAATGTGATATTCACAGACATATTAGCATTTAATTTTTTTCTAATAAATACCTTTATGTGCCATTACTTTAAGAACAAGGCTGGTAAAAGCTAAATAAACTGTTCACCCTGTCACTTTTAATTAAGTTAAACATCCAAACACAAGGATCTAAACTTGTAGTTTATGTTTACAGATGCTATACATTAAAACAGGGTTTCTAATGCACGCAGAAACCAGTGGTGGGAAACTGAAATGCTAACAATGATCTCACAGAGACCCATAGAGCGTCTGAACTCTGGAATCCCCCGTTGGTGGCGCCGCTCACCTCAAATTTCACCTCTTTCTATTATCGCTACAAACAATGCTGTCCGGCCCGGCTAAGATATAACCGCTGGGCTCTTCTGAAAAGAGTCAGGACAATGATTTTACACCCTTTAATAGGAAGAAGATGTGAATGATATGGTTCAAAAGAACCAGGCCGTGTTACAAAATGACACAAATATGAAACACCTCATGCTGGTGCTGAAATAATAAAACCTCTAAATGAAATCAATCCCAGCATTGTGATTCCACGGCTGTTTCAGACAGAGATTAAAAAATTTGTGAACAAACTTTGAAGTTGGCTTGAGAAAGTATGACCTTTTATTGATTAGCATGTTGCTAGCATGATTTTAGCATGTTGCTAGCATGCTTAGCAAGTTACTAGCATGTTGCTAACATGATTCTAGCATGATTAGCATGTTACTAACATGTTTCAAGCATGATTAGCATGTTGCTAGCATGATGTTTGCATGATTAGCATGTTGCTAGCATGTTGTTAGCATGCTTAGCAAGTTACTAGCATGTTGCTAGCATGTTATTAATAATAATAATAAGAAGTTTAAATAGGATTTCAGTAAGTTGGCTTTCACAAGCCATGTTTCAGCCAGAGACATACAGGGATAGCTAAAAAAAACAACACACCATAAAGTGCTCCTTTACAAATGAGCTGTGTCTCATTTAGAAGGCTGCTCCCTCCGGAGGTCGAATCCTCTTCAGGATGCGTATACAAAGTGTCCTAGAATTAAACGAGACGGCCTTCGTAGGACGGACGGAAACGGGAAGGATCACGTTGTTATTTAGAGTAGGGATGTTCATTTCAGTTATTTTTCCTAACCGACAACCGGCTCTCATTAACCGATTATTAACCCTTAACCGACAAGATTATTTTAAATTAGATTTTATATTAAATTTTATATTATATTAATTTTTATAATTATACATTTTTTGTAATCGGTTTTTCAACTACTATTGCTAGTAGTACTGTCATTTTCTTAATAATAATTATTACTACTACTATTAAATAATTATCATGATCAAATAATAATAATAATAATGTAATATATTAGTAATAATGATATAATTACTCATTTAAATTCCTGTCATATGTCTTTCATTCCTTTATGTTATCATTTATTTTATTTTTTTAGCCTAACAGCATCTGTTCTCTGTATGAAAAACAGCAGCATGAACATACCTCTCCTTTTGTGTTTCACAGAAGAAAGAAAGCCAAATGCATTTGAATGACACGAGGGTGAATAAATGATGACAGAACATCAATTTCTGGCTAAACTATCCCTTCAAGAGAGCTAGTCCTGAACCAAAAATACATGTGCCCTTAGCCAAAAGAAAGACCGATAGCCGTCTTCTAGCTCCCAGCACAGTTTCGAAGTGACTGTAAAAGCTCTCTGCTCTTTACATTTCCGTCTCCAGCACAAGCAAAGCGTGGAAAGCAGCAGAACACGTCCGTTTCCCAGAGCGGCGATTCAGCGGACAAGACCATATATTATTCCAGCTGTCTGGGAAGAGCATTACACGCTGCTGGAAGCATTAACCCTGAACATCTCACTTCCAGCCACATCTCACGGTGTGTGTGCATCACTTCAGAGCGAGCAGAATACGCAAACACTTACAGTTCCCCCCCAAACATGCAAAACATTAGCAAACACTCCTTCTCGAAATGACATGAGAGTGAGCATTTGGGGTGAATTATGAATGCAAAGGTTTAAGGTGCAGGATTTTCCAATGCAGTTACTAGGTACTCACAGGTTTGCAGCGTTTGAGTCTGAAAGGCCCCTCCTGTCTGAGCTTGTAGTACAGGTAGTAGACAGTGACGCCGAATGTGGAAGGGGCGTGGTCAAACACAACATGCAAATTAGATCCGAGCTGAGAAACATTCAGCGTCTTGGGCTTCCAGACTGTCGAGAAAGAAGAGCAAGGTTGGTTTCGGCTTCATTTGAGATCCCTGTTTCACAGCTTGGCTAACAAAAGCAGATGAATTGGATTTGACATCTTTTTTCTCTCTCTCTAAAGAACTCACATGGTTTGCAGGCGAGGTTATCTGGGCCAAGAAGCACTTCACAACCTGTGAGAACGCAAGGAACAAGGCAGAGAAATGACTTCTTTTGCAAACTTTGTCTATAGAAGTCAAGTAACTTTGAACATCCTTTAAGTTAGAATATGTCACTATAACTGATTAGAATTGATATTATATTGTTTGCTTTATTTTAATTGTAATTATAAATATGAATAAAAACTAAATAAAAATGATAAATAATAACAATAATACATTATAAAATAAATTCTAATTATTTTGTATTTTAATTACATCTGTAAATAAATTATAAACGCTTAAGTATACATTTATGTACCAAATTATTTGTAAATATTATAAATCATAATATTAATGCAATAAATAATAAATATTCTAAATAGATTACAAACTAAACAAAGTATAATTATTCTATAATTATTTTTATAATAATTATATAAAACATATAATTATTATTATTATTAACATAAGTATTAACATTTAATATGAATTTGTCATTTTGTATACCAGGATATATATGTAAATATAAAATATAAATTATAGGATATTTGTAATTATTTTAATTATAATTATAAATATTTTTGTTAAAAAACACATTCATATAAATACACTTAAAGTAAATACATAAAATATTTTTTTTTCTCAAAAGCCTAAAATAATAAGACCAGGAGAAACACATTTTTGGAGAAGATGGCATTAAGAAGTAATTACTTTACATATACATTAAGTTAGAATATGAAACTATAACTAATAGAAAAAAATAAGTAATTCGTTATTTTGTTTACCAGAGTATTTTTTTATTATGTAATTGAAAATACAAATAGTTTTTAAATCACATTAATATTTATAACTATTTATAACAAACAAACAAAAAAAAATTCTAAAAGTAGGACAGAATAAGGCCATAAACATGTTTTTATAGTATCTTTCCAGGCTTAACACTCACTGTTAGTGCGCAGAAAAGATGGCGGAAAGAAGCTGTCGTTCAGGAACGTGGGAAACGGCACGATTCTGACCATGTAGTCGGTCTCAAAGGTGAGACCAGCGAAGGGCTGTGAGCTCATCCTCTGTTGGGAAAAGTGTGAAATGGTTCCAAACAGATGAACATGAACTTAATTATTTTCCCAATAAATCACAAGTCTAATACAAACCATATCATACTTACAATGGTTTTGTAAGAGAAGTTAAGCTGCCGCGGATCCTTCAGGGTCATGTGCTGGCACTGCTTTCCCTCGGGATTCTTGTCCTCCAGATACACTCTGAATCCTTTCACATGTTCAATACCTAGCAGATCAAACGGGTTCCATGAATTACAGGGGATTAGATGATATAAAAGCACAGAAATAAATCCAGATGACTGCAGCACACCTGTGCAACTGAATGGCTTTGAGAATGCAGAAATTATTAAGCAATTCATATTTGCATTGTACCAAGATGCAAAAAATTATCACATCCTAAGCATTAAAAGGGACTTCATTTTGCATTAAAATGTTTTAATGTTAATCAAGATTCATTGCCCTCAAAATTTAAGTATAGTCTTTTAAGGCCATTTTCACCATTTCTGATCTGAATAAACAGGCTGTTTTTGCTACTGTACCTTTACGATTTTCAGTTAATGGATGCAATTCACAATTAAAGAATAGACCACAACATAAAGATATATTTATTTCCTATTTATGTATTTTCTATTAAAAAAATGTATTTATTAGGATTTTTTTATTTTATTTTTTGCGTAAATTTTTAAATGTTATTCAAGGTTTACTGGCCTAAAAATATAAATGTAGCCTTTTAAAGCCACTTTCACCCTTTCTGATCTGAATAAACAAGCTGATTTTTGTTACTGTACCTTTAAGATTCTTAGTTAACTGGTGTAATTCTTGGACAAAGCATTGAATATGCAAATGTGTGGGGTCATATGTTAATAAACATACTTCTTGCATCTTAGTTTTAAAACATTTTGACATATAGCTGAATAGCCCAGCTTTAAGCACAAGTCTGAGTGTGCAATTTCGGATGAACTCTAACAGATGTGTGGGATGTGCACAGAACCTCCTGTAAACCTGCATAAGTCCCGCCATAAACTTTCAGGACTGGAAACGGCATGGATGTTTCAAAGCATAATCTTCCTTTCTTTCCCTCCACTTCTTTTTTTATTAGCACCCCTGAAGACAGAGCGGACGGGAGCGGTGCGTGCCAGCGGAGCGTTCCCGTGCCCTTCAAAGTGTGCCAGCCTTCCTCCCTTTTAATTAGATTTCTGTCTTATCAGTTGCAGAGGGAAGAGGGGAGAAGAAAAGGCTCCCGCACACATTCCGTGTGGTTCCGATTACCTCGGCGGGGAGCAGCCTGATGGGACGGGTGTAACTCCACACCTCCGCCAGCCTACAGATAGCATCGAGAGAGAGCCGCCCCATCACACAACCTTCAAAAACACCACTGGAGGTGGAAAAAAAGCTGCCCAACTGGTTGTGCGCTCTTGTTTTCCTTGCTTTTTATCAGTTCTTGCAGAGGGTTGCATTACTTTAAAGAGATTAATATCGTAAATGCATGAGGTATTATGAACTAATACGAAAAATAGTTTTCCAGCATTTATTAATCAAGGTTAATGTAATTTCTAGCGATGCACTATGGTGTTTTCAGTTGATGCATGAACAAAACTTCACTAAACTTTCATTATTTCATGCATGTTTGAATAAATCTTGATTCCATGAAAACGATTTTTGTATATCCAAATATAAATGTTTATATTTCAACAACAAATTGTATTAGAAACATAATTATATCATTAAAAAAATATATATATAATTTAAAAAAAAGAAGAAAATTTGAATACATTTTTTTTTCTACATTTTGGGCTACATTAATATTTTGGTTTAGTGTATCGGTAAAAAAATGCATTTCGGTGCATCACAATTAATATATCAATACATTATTTAATATTTCATGAACAAACATATATTCATTTCTTCAAACATATTAATATTTCTAAAAAAATATTAATCTAGATCAGGGATTCTCAAACTTTTTTGTCACCTGAATCCATTTGACTTTTATTTGACCTTGATTTAAAAAAAAAAAAAAAAAAATTAAATAAAATCAATATTTTTGTAACATTTTAAAAAATGATAATTTATTTATTATGTAATTTTGACCCCCTGCTGTTCCCTCACGAACTTCAGTTTAGGAAACCCTGATCTAGATCAATAAATGTTGCAAAAACTATTTTGGTTCATTGTTAGTTCATTAAATAATGCATTAAAAAATGATTTCCCTCAAAAATTAAAACTCTTTCATCATTCAATCACACTCATGTCATCCTAAACCTTCATGGCTTAAAAAAAAAACATAAAAAGAAGTTGTGAAAAATGTTCATGTCTCACACATACAAGGAGAGTGAATGGGAACTAGTACTGCTGACCTCCAAAATGACTAAAAACACCATAAATGACCAGAATGTGAATATGCTGTGTGCAATTTCCAAATCTTCTGGATGGAGTTAAAAGGCAGCTTTTTTGTGAAGAAAAACATCATATGTATTTTTTGCCCTCTTTGGAGGCTGGTCACAATATGTTTTCAATGCATGGAAAAGAACATCTTTAAGATCTTTCAAAATATCTTTGAGGATGAGTAAATTATGCATTTTCATTTTTTTTGTGTGGACTGTCCCTTTAAGCTCAGTGCATGAGGAAAAGGCCCCACACCCAAGGCTTTCTTCTTTGAGTTTCTTTAATATACACCTGAGCTGTGTCAATTCCTGCCCCAGTCAAAAGGATTAACCTCGAGCGAACAACAGGCCACATTGTCCCGCTCGTCAGCCCGAAGCTCGCATTACCAAGTTCAATAGCACCATGGCAGACGGAAGCAAGGGACATCCCCGTCTTTCCCTCAGCCACACACACACACACACACACACACACACACATTCCTCCCAGGACAAAAATCATAGCGCTGCTATGTGCTGATCTATTCCCGTCTCTTGGACGGATCCGTGAGACTGTCAGGGCCGAAGAATAATCTGACCCGGGAGGAGGGAACCTGCGGCTTTGATCAGGAACTCGCTTCAAGAGCCTTTCTTTGAGTTCCTGTTCCATTCTCTCCAGGCTGGAGATGGACTAAGATAAATCACCCTCATGTGCAACCACCCATGCACTTTAAAATGCGCTTTGTTATGGGTTCGTGCACGCTAATGGAAAGCACAGACACGCAGTCTGAAATCTGTTTTAGGACTGTTTGGGGACACAAACATTTCCACCGCCAATGGTTATTGATTTCGGTCAAGGGGAGTAACCAAAGGTAGCGACATAAATACCTGTATTTTTCAGTAAGTTCACATTAAGTCGGCTTTGCCATTAATAATGTATTTTTTCTTGAAGTTGGTTTAGTGTCACATAATATTGCAAACACAAATGCAGAGGAGAATATATACATTTTATACAAATTTACACTAAATGCAACTAAAATGCATATAAAAAAAATGTGTATACATTTTTTTTTCAAATATCCCCAATCATTACACTAAATGCAACTAAGTGCAAAAATGCAACAACTAAAGCAAAAAAAATATATATATATATATATAAATGCAAAAAAAATATATACGTCTGACAAAAATATATATATTTATTTATTTTATTTATTCATACATAAATTTGTTTTTTGCATATATTGTATATGTATACACATATACATATATTGTATATATATATATATATGTATGTATATATATATATATATATATATATATATATATACACACAAAACATGTGCATATAAAATAATTGAATATTGTGAACAAGTTTTTGTAACATTTAAAAAGTGAAAAAAGTGTAAAATTAAGAGTGCTTTTCTCCTAATTTTAAGATAAATTCACACTAAATGCAACTAATAAATAAATATGCAAAAGTAAATAGAAAAGCTTTTAAAATATAAAAACATTATAATAATAATTAAACTAATGCAACTAATATATATAATTCGTGGTTGCAATTTATGTGAATATGTTTGATTATAAATTTCACCCTAAATGTGAACCTCTTTGTGATTGTTATGTCTTCTTTTAGACCAATGATCTAATCTATACTAGTGTTGTTAACTACCTTTGCAAAAGGGCAGATTGAAAACAGCCTGTGCCTTATCTACTAACAGATAGCCCTGCCCCATTGGGACTGCAGAGGGACAGAAGTTGAAGTGTCAGGTGTTTGGAAGTAGTTTTTTGAGAAGAAACCTACCGAGAGGGCTGGCCATCCAGTGGACCACCACGGCCGCCTGGCTGTCACAAGACAAGTGACTGTAGGTGATGTTGTTCACTTCATGGATGGCGTGTTTCCCCAGCAGATTCCAGTTCAGAGAGCAGTCTAATTGGGACAGAAAGAGCAGGAACACAAAGAGAGAGAGTGAGAGAGTGAGTGGGTGAATCAGAAAGACAGAGAGTGTTTCCCAGTGAGAACATCGGTGAGATTCTTTGGCAAGCAGCGAGAGAAAATATGCAGCCATGCGAGGAGACGCTTTTTTCCTCCCTCCCCCTTCCTTCCTTCCTTCTTTCTTTCACTCGTTTCTTTCTCCTCAGCGGCTGCAGATAAGCAGCTATAGGAAGAGGAGCAGCCGTTTGTGTCCCTCACACCCCGTCTCTCTTTTTTACGCAATCCCTATTGTGGCGCTAACCAGAATCAGGTCCGTTCCCGTTCGTAGTCACGCACAATGGGGATTGAATGCCGAGGAGAAACCGGGATTAGCGACAGGATGAGAAACTTGACTTTTCAGCACTTAAGGGGCGGACAAGGGCTCAGGAAGCCTGACTGAAACAACATTTGGCATTAACAAGAGAATAAAAGCTACATTAAGCCAAGCAGAGAGAATCAATTTGAGGTGAATCACACAAAGAACATTCCCAGGTCATATTTCACACCAAAAATCACATTATATAACGTACAGAATACAGATAAAATAATAAATAAAGCTCTGCTTCAAGGCAGAGTGTGTCATTTTTATGCCACTATCATAAAGAAAGGAACATTATTGACTGTTTTCAAACAGGTTGCATAAAGACCCTTCCCTGCTTTCTATTGGCTGGCAAACAAATAGTCCCTCCCAAACTCACGCCATTGGTTGAACCACCGTTGCTCAAAACTCGATTTGATTTGAATTATTTGATAAGAAAATATGACAGACACTACATTTAAAGAAGCTCATATTTCCTAGTTATTTCTATGGTCACATTATTTGAATGAAAACTGAGCACATATTCTCATTTCATTATGCAAAATAGTGATATATTATTATAATTGTACAGTATTGATGCATCAATGTACTGCCTATTTTTAATGTGTTAATATTTTGTTTATTTTAATTTAAGCTGGACTTAAATATTTTTTTTATTTGAAAATAATAATGTTCCCAATCTATTCTTATTACCAATACATAATTATATATTGTTTAAATTGTAAAGTAGTGATGCATCGCTGCACTAAGTGCACTACCTTTTTAGTTTGTTTTTATTTATGTTGATTTAAAAAATAAGAATTGAAAAAATGTATTCTCAAAACAAATCACATTATCGTAATGCAAAATATTTAATGCTACATTATTAAAATAAAAGTATTGATGAATCAATGTAGTACGTGTACTGTCTTTTTAAATCTTTTCACTGATTTCAATTAGTTATTTTTAATAAAATTAAATATTTATTATATACAATAAATATTTGATTGTAATAAATTAATTGAATTCATAGATATTGTTTCTCTAATCTTGTTCTAATAAATAGTATCCAATGATAATTATCAAGTATAACATTTTAATTTGTGATTTGAGAAGTAAACGAAGGAATTAATTAGATTAATGAGAATTTGAATTAATGTCTTTAAAGAACTGATGGTGTCAAAATAAACTTTTTTTTCTTTCTGCAAAATAAGAGTTCAGAAATCAGTTGATTTTGGATTTGTTGCAATGTTGCATGTTTTCATCAGATCCACCCAATAACTGTATAATTATAGACAGGTCTGATTATAAAGTGTCTTACTGTCGTATCGAAGCGTGACTCCGAGTTTGCGACCGCTCTCGTCGGCACTGGACAACTGCGTTCCCTGCAGAGAAAAAGAACCGGAAACTTCAGAAAATGCTTTATTACATAACCATCCCTTCCACATGACTGTAACATCTGAAACTGACTGGAATGGCAGCGTTAAGGCCCGTACACACCGGGACGAATTTCACGCGCGATATTCGCCGACGTTTAACGCCTCGTGACTAAACAAAGGGCGCCAATGTGAGTGTGCACGCCGACGCGAAAAACGCCACGCGTAAAAGCGCCATTTTTTTAAAAACGCCTCGGGTTCGTTTTTTGGGTTTGACGCGCCGCGTCAAAAACTATCCGACCAATGAAATCGGTGCTTTTTCTCACGTGTCTGGAGCTGCTGAAGTTACAGTAAAACACAACTTGGGGGCGCTCAAACACAAAACAGTCTTGCCGAGCACACATACATAACGACGAAGAAGATATACGCCAAGTAGCGTCTACACTGCCGGCGTCGGCGTCTTTCCTCATTGAACAGAACAATAATTTCTTCATCGCTGGAGCTGCTGGTGCTTGAAATATCCATGTTTTCTTTGTATGATTTTGACAAGCGCGTAAATACTTGCTCTCTTCTTCTGAGTGACAAGCGAGTGTCAGAAGCGTAAAGTTGCGTAGCGCCACCTTGTGTACCGGGGTATTTCTGTTTTACATTAAGCGCCATCTAATGTCAGGGAATGAATTTGCATGTTCACTCGGCTCATCGTCAGCGAAAATCGCTTGGGTGTGAACACAAAAAACGCGTTGAAAAAACGCTGGCAAATAAAATGCGCCGATATTCGTCCCAGTGTGTACGGGCCTTAAGGGGCGTCCCAGAGACAAACAGCAACTTGTGTAACAGGCGCAAGCATTGAAAACCAGCAGCACTTCATGTGGTGACAGCCGAAGCACACAATCCCACAATTATGAGACTCCTGGCACTCAACAACACGGCGCTCGCTGCCAAAACCCTAATATAACCCTTCAGTAACACAACACGGCACTAACTGACCCAGAGTCAGCCGAGTGTATCTCAGGTGAGATAATGAAGGGTTGCAGCTGACTCCAGAGCAGCGCTTCAAGGTGTATCAAAAGAAGTCAAAACAAATAGTGTTGCGTGACAGAAGCAGACAGACGCTGCACGAGACTCGCGAGCTCTGTAATCAGCGGGACAGATCAGGGCGGATGTGCAAAAACAAAAAGGAAGATACATGAAATAGGGAATATCAAATAAAGCAAACATATTTCAAGAGAAAAGTCCCAGGGTGAAGGATCCTCGCAGACGCGGAGTGACACTAAAGAGGCCTTGTTCTTGTGTGTATCAGCGATCTTATCGTCTTCCTCGTGTTATCTGGGATAAAGGAAGTCGTTAGACATAACGAGACTGCACACAATCGCTCCCACCCAGGAGATGAGAGCTAACAAAACCTCAATAATGACATACTGGGAGACAAAATACATATAACGGGTCTATTGCATTTACCATCAGACAAAGCATGTCAATGAGCACATGATTATGTAGGATAACATTTAGTTTTATTTCAAATATTTATCTTCAATAAAGAGCTCCATAATCAGGCTAAATATAATTAATAGAAAACTAGTAAAAAGCTGAATGAATACATTTTTGATATAATACATTTTATTTGTATTATATAAATGTAAATAAAATAAAATAACTAGATTTTTTTGTCTCAGTGTAAATGTTTTTAATATTGTTTATATAAAATTTTTATTTATATTTTGAACTAACAAAATTTGAATTAAATCATTTTTAAAAATAAGATATAAATAAAAAATAACTCAAATAATTATTTCATATACAAACACACACACACACACACACACACACACACACACACACACACAATATACATACTTTTTTTATTTCCAGTATTTTTATTAGGTTGGTTTCTTTTTTTTTATATTACTATTTAGATTTAATTGATTTTTATTTCAGTTTTAGTTTTTATTATTTCCAGCTAGTAATTTTAGCCCTTCAACTTCAGTCGCCTCTTCAAAAATCATTATTACAGAGTATATGAGGCACAAAATGTATATTATATCGGGTTTATAGGATTCAATACAAAAAAGTACTCTAAAGTAATGTTTTTAACATCTTCCATGTACTAAATACAGTACCTTTTATGGAAAAATAATAAGGCTAGCCAATAATTTCCTAGTTATTTTTACCCTGTAAAATGTCAAAACAACACAAATAAATCTTAAAAGTTGGATCAGCAACAGGATCGACACAAAATGCACCTGTTTGTTTGACTCTGGGAAAGCAATCCTCAAAGCTGATCTGTTTTTATCCCGGATTTGAGCAGCTAATTTTTTCACCAACACATAAATCATCCAGAGTTTTCCTGCAAAACGCTGCACTGGAAACCACATAACCAAAGATAAACATGACAGACGACTTCTCTGCTGCCAATCCAGTCAATGTCAATGATATTTTGCTTACATTAGAATAAACTATGCAGCTATGCAGCATGGGAAACTGAAGACTCGCTGCTTTGCATAAACGGCTTGAGGGAAACTGCTGATTAAATGTGGTTTGTAATGGTAAGTGAACAGATCCGTGGGCTTCCTGAACTAAAATTATCCAGCAAACAACCTAATTTAGCCAAAGCACTTATAATTAATGCAAACCCATCAGTGAGCGGCTACTAAAACGGTGTGAGTAAACGAGTCCAGCATATGCGCAAGAGTAATCTGTCTTAATGACATCCTCTGCCCCATTTCCACAGGATGTGTACTGATGAGGGCGTGACCTCTTGACCCCGGGTGTCCCGCTGACCCCGTACCTGGACCACATGTACAACTACAGACAAACAGACAAACGGGGTTATTCCAATGAAAACCACAACTATTACAAGCAATTGTGATACTTGAAATGAAGCTGAAAAAATTTAACACAAATTAATATTAATATTACATATTAAAAATGCCAAAGACCATAAACTAAAATAAAAATATAATAATATATAAATGATGCTAAAATAGAAAGACCATAGAGGACAGCATGAATTAGTACAAATATAAACAAATACAGGTCATTATAGACTATTAGAAAGATATAAATAAAAAAATAAAAAAAATCATTCTAAATAGTAATATAAAAAAAAAAAATGAGAAAAGCACAAATAATTTAACACCAAAATTACATAAAGTACAAAAATTACTTGCTGAAATAAATAAAAATGAACACGGAACTAAAATATAATGCAAATAAATTACAAATTGTAAAATAAACAAAAAGTTAACCATAAGCAACTTTAACAGACTGAAAATAAATGAAAAAATCTGAAATGTGTCCTTGGCAATTATGTGAAAATTATTTTAAGTATTAAAATTACTACATGAAAATAAAAATGTAAACTGAAATAAAAATAAAAATGAAATAAACCTCAAATATAATAAAAATGTCAAAAGCTAATACCTTTACTTGCTAAAAATTAAACAATTTTTTTTTTTTACTAATTCTAAATATTAATAAAAACAATAATATTAATACTAAAATAACAGTAAAACAGACGACATGGATTACACCACAAATAAATAGCATAACATTTTTAGTTTTCAATTTTTCTAACTTAAGGTTTATATTTAATGTTAATGATTTAAACAAACCGCATTAAGCTATTACACTAAGAATTAAACTTACCCAAACAACACACATTTTCCTTTACTTTCCTCATTTTACTCTTAAAAAAACCTACAGATCCAGTTCAGGAAGTTCAGGAGTATTTGTGGAAACACAACCTGGACTTTTACTGGGAAAACTCTTCTGCAGTTAATGAACTGAGGGGAATGAAAGCACAAACTAATTTGGCTCACAGCCCTCGGCCTCTTTTAAAACGAGAGATTTAGGTAGCAAAAGCCATTTACTGCCAGCAGAAGGAGGAGGCGTCAGGCTAATTCCTCATTTAGCAGCAGAATAAAGTGAGAAAGTCTGAGCTCCAGAGCGCACTAATGGCTCCTGCCCTGCTGTCCTGGGGTTGTTTTAAACACCGAGAGCCCAGCGGGTTCCTGAGGGTCACGGCGGACACACAGACAGCTGCTGCTGCGACTGCTTCACACCTGCAGCTAATCACTTCATCTCTGAAAGGGCTCACAAAATATACCAATGCAATTATCAGCTGCACCAAAATAGTGTTTTCCAAGTCATGCATCGCTATAACGAACGCTCAGAGTTAGTTAGTGATTTGAACAAACCATTGCATGTGACCATAGACATGTATGCAATCACACAAGAGGTGTTTTATTACTTTTCACTGCTATGCATTTGGCAGATGCTTTTGTCTAAAGCGACTTGCATCGCATTGCATTCATAGCATTTTATCAGTTCACGATTTCCCTGAGAATCGAATCCATAATCTTAGTGTTGCTAGCGCCATGTTTGTACTATTAAAGCTACAGGAAAGTTGCAAGATTTATGATTCTTGCCTGAAATGAGTGGAAAAAATCCCAAAGACTTACTTCAAAGTAACAACACAAGTCATGACTTTTCACATATATTGTATTTTATTTAATACATACATACATACATACAATATCAAATCATATATACACAAGCATTGTCAATTTAAGTATTAAATGTCATGCAAAATAAATAGTTTATATAAATATAACAAGGTTAACATTAAACATAGGCATTAAATATTGCATCCATATGTTCACAAAAACACCTTGCACTAATACATGTATTAATTTATATATTTTTTCTCAAATAAATAATAAAAACATACCAAAATAATAAAACAAATATACAGTATAATAAAAACTTCATAGCATATCTAATTATACTATATGAAATTAATAGTTATTAAAGCAAGATGTTTTTTTTTAATATGCATTATTTTATTTTGTATTACTATTTAACTGTCATGTAATATTTTATATAAATACATATATAAAAAAACTAAAATCTTGCACTAATAGCTATTAATTTAGATTTTAATTTTGTGTGTGTGTGTGTGTGTGTGTGTGTATATATATATACACACACACACACACACACACACATATATAATAAAGTATAATTTAAACAAATTAGTATACATTATAATAAAAATCGATATATATTTTTTTTTTATACATATATCAAATTATAATATTATAGTTATATATTATAATATAGTTATTAGAGCTACACTATATATTTTTTAATATATAATAATTAATACAATGAATAAAAAACATAAAAAAATAATTAAATCATCAATTAAATATTATATAAAAAATTAAACCCATTATCAGAGCAAGACATTTTCAAAAACTTATAGAAAGTCACAAAAAAATGTATTTCTTCATTATAATTGAACATTTCGCTGCTCTAGGTTTCTCTGTCTGTGTGAACGAGTGTTTGTGAGGAAGAAAGGAGGTGTACGATGTGGCACCATGCCTCCTAACAAGCCTGTCACACTCTCCTCGACACCCTTTTACGACCCCCTGACAGGCCACACACCCCTCCTCTGCTTCCCTTTGTACCTGAGGGCCGTTGGTCCCGCTGAGAGGAGCAGGAGCCCGGGGACCTTCAGCGCTCGCTGTGCTAATGGCCCCAGCACTCATTTGGCATCCTAAAACTTCAAATGGACAGTTTGCTGCGACTGGGGCCCATAAACTTGCTGCATCCCATGTGGCAAATGAACAGAAATGTTGCCCGTGAGGTAAAACAAGCAGGTCAGACGGCGGTCAAACAAGGGGACCCACGCTTTATTAGGCCTTATTAAGTGATTGTAAAAGAGGGAAGACTGTGTGCCTTTTGTTTAATGACCGGGGCCATTAAACGCTCCGTGGAAATTAAGAGAACACACAATGTCCCAAGTCAAGACCAATCTACAATTACAAAAAAATACCACGGTAAATCTCCGCTGCATTGCTAAAGCATGAGTCTGCAGAACGACCATGCTGACTATGCAAAATGGTAAAACTAGGGTTTTATGGAAATGTTGCATGATTTTTCTAATCATGTGCTATGATGATGTAATATGGAAAGTACCAAACCAAAAAGTAACAAAAAGCATAAAGTTATAACCATGTTTCTTGTAGTATTATAATATAAAAAATTATGATATAAAGCTTTGGAGCAATGTTATTTCAGTATAATACATTATTTCAGTCATTAAGATATTATACATTTTCTGGTTTAATTTAATTTTTTTAATTTAGTGTTTGTAATTTTTTTGTAGTTTTATTTTATAGTTTTTATTTTATAGCTTCTGTTTTAATATTAGCCATTTTGCTATGTTTATCATTTTTAGTAGTTTTTATTTTTATGAATATTTTTTTTCCCTGTTCATTTTAATTTTAGTTAGTTTTAGTAATTTTGTTGTGTTTTTTTGTCACTTTTAGCTGTTTTTTTGTACATGTCTAAATATTTTTTTATTTTTTTTATTTCAGTATTAGTTTTGATGGTTTTAGTACATACATTTAAACTAAATTAATGTGAAAACTGTTTACATTTATTTTATTTAAAGTAACAGTTTTTTTAATGGTTTTAGTTTTTATTTCAAGTTAAATATAATAACCATAGTTTGGGGTTGCTAAGATGTTTAAATGTTTTTCAAAAGTCTCCTCTGCTCATCAAGGCCATATTCATTTACAAAACTGTAAAATTGTAATATATTATTATAATAAAAAAAACTGTTTTCTATGTGAATATATGTTAAACTGTAATTTATTCCTGTAATGAAATCATTACTCCAGGCTTCAGTGTCACATGATCTTCAGAAATCATTGTAATATGCTGATGAGCTGCATCATATTTTAGCAGAAACATTTTGTTTTGCAGATTTCTTTGCTGAAAAGTTCAAAAGAATAGCATTTATTTTGAAATATATTTATTTATTTTTAAGAAAAACTTAACAGACCCTAAACGTTTGAACAGTGCTGCATTAATACATTAAGTTTGTCGTGCTACTGCCACAGTAAGGGTTTGATGAACAAGAAAAATGAAGATCAGTTCAAAATGTGCCGTTCCTCTCTCACACACACACACACGCACACACACACGCACACACACACACACACACACACACACGCACACACGTTGGTTTTTATGGTTTACGGGGACTTTCCATAGGCGTAATGGTTTTTATACTGTACAAGCTGTATGTGCTATTGCCCTACACCTACCCTACACCTAAACTTAGCCCTCACGGGAGACGGTGCATTTCAACTTTCCCCCAAAAAAACTTACTCTGTATGATTTATAAGCGTTTTAAATTATGGGGACACTGAAAATGTCCTCATAAATCACCTTCTCCTTGTAATACCTATGCCATACCCATGTCATTATACAAATTTGTGTCCTCATAAACCACATAAACATGCACACACACACACACACACACACACACACACACCTGGCACGAGCAAAAGAAGCATTATAGAGATGAGATTTAGTTCAGTATTGTGTGGATCAGGGAGACGAGCGTGTCTGAACAGAGCAGCAGCAGGTGAAGCGCTGCATGTTTCCTGATAAACACCAAAGACCGATCCATCCAGGTGTTCCTCCTTCCATACCAATAATAACAGTAATTATATCATCCAAAACGAGGAAAACTTCTCAGCATGGGAGCTGGGCTCAGGCTTTTATGCATTTATTTCCTTTTATGTTTTCACAAAGGACTGACTTCTCATGGTGACCACAGAGCAACTGCATTAACCCTATAAAGCAAGCCTAATATATTATACTTGATATGCAAATGACTAATGACCAAACCTGTCACACACACACAATCTACTCCATGCCTTCTGTCATCTGATTGATCGTTTAGACCTTTTGTATCCAGTAAAAGCTCTTGTAGTGTAATTGTACAAATGTCAACCTTAAGCTCTTGACTGATTTTGATCAAATAAACGTCAGAATAACTGCAGTCATATCTCCAGATGAACCCTTACTGGACTGAAGCAGCTCGGCTTTACTTGATTCTGCATCAATCATGTTTTAGGGTGCTTTCACACCTGCCTCATTTAGTTGGGTTGAATCGCACTAGAGTTGGTTTTCCCTCTTGGTGCGGTTCGTTTGGGCCGGTGAGAATGCAGCAATCGCACCAAAAGCGGACCGAGTCCTGCTTGAAGAGGTGGTCTCGTTACGCTTTCAAACGAACCCTGGAGCGGTTCTCGTTTGTGGTGAGAACGCGATCTGACCTCAAACAGACCCAACTGCAAAAAGAACTGTGCATTTTGGGACTAAACCAGCTGCCGTAGTCAGCTGCGCTGTGCATTATGGGATGAGAGAGTGTTTGTAGTTTAGCATGACAGGTCGCGGACAAACTTGGGGTTGTGAGGAGGTGCGGAGAATCCACCCGTGCAGTTGTCTCTCCATAATAGCAGTGTGCTGTATTTTACTCCTGTCTTTGTTTACTTCCCGAAAGCTCTTTCTGACCAATCGAAAAGCAGTTTAGTGAATGTGTTCAAAGACACATCTAGCCAACAAGTGAAGCGGATGTTGTCACGTGACTGCATTTTGGTTCGTTTCAGCTGGTTCGGACCAGAGCAAACGCTCTCGCGTGGATGCTGCACACTGGTGGTGGTTGAGGAGAGACCCCCCACATGATTGTAAAGCGCTTTGGGTGTACCACAATACACAAAAAGCGCTATATAAATGCATCATTCATTCATTCATTCAAACAGTGTGGTGTGAAAAGGAACCAAAACGGCTAAAAATAGCTACAATGTATCATTTTTTGCCTCTGGTTCGGACCAAAGCAAGTGAACTATCGGACTTTCCTGGTGTGAATACACTCTTAAGGCACACCGGGACGAATATCGGCGCGCGTTATTCGCCAGCGTTTTTCAACGCGTTTTTTTGTGTTCACACCCAAACGATTTTCGCTGACGATGAGCCGAGTGAACATGCAAATTCATTCCCTGACATTAGATGGCGCTTAATGTAAAACAGAAATACCCCGGTACACAAGGTGGCGCTGCGCAACTTTACGCTTCTGACACTCGCTTGTCACTCAGAAGAAGAGAGCAGTATTTACACGCTTGTCAAAATCATACAAAGAAAACTTACATCTTCTTTGTCTTCTTATTTCTTCCCGGCAGTGTAGACGCTACTTGGCGTATATCTTCTTCGTCGTTACGTATGTGTGCTCGGCAAGACTGTTTTGTGTTTGAGCGCCCCCAAGTTGTGTTTTACTGTAACTTCAGCAGCTCCAGACACGTGAGCAAAAGCGCCAATCTCATTGGTCAGATCATTTTTGACGCTGCGCGTCAATCCAAAAAAACGAACCCGATGCGTTTTTTTTTTTTAAATGACGCTTTTACGCGTGGCGTTTTTCGCGTCGGTGTGCACACTCACATTGGCGCCCTTTGTTTAGACACGAGGCGTTAAACTTCACGCGCGAAATTCGTCCCGGTGTGTACGGGCCTTTAGTCTCAAATTTGATCATCGGGATCTTTTGAGGAACGTTTGTTTCCAGAAGCTTTACTTTCTCTTTTACATCTTCACAAGCCTCCAAAACATCTCACATCTTCTGAGGAACATATTATCTCTCCATATGTGTTTGATCATTTCAATCTCATCTTACGAAGACATTTATTGGAGATAAAGAGTGATGACTGATATTTAGACCATTTCTTGTAAGTAGTCTGCATCTCTTCATGCAGTCTCTTCATCATTTCAGATTTGATGAAGTCAATTTTATTTTACATTTCATTTTATTTGCGTTATGTTTTTACTTTATTTTGTTTTCCATGTAAATTTATTTAATATTTTTGTATTTTATATGCATTTAATATTTGTTTTTGTTTGCTTTTTGTGCTTTTATTTATCTTTTACCTTATTTTATTTATTATTAGTTTATTTTTTACTTGGGCTATTTATTTGTATGCTTTTATTTATCATTTTATTTGAAAAATGTCATTTTTTTGCATAATGTGACTGCATTCAGCAAATAAGATAACAGTGTTTCCTGAAAATGACCGTTTTATAGCTTTCAAAAGCATAAATTAAGTTAAATTTCATACATTTTTCTTAGACATACTGTTAAGATCTCACTGATTTACATCACAAGCTATCATAATTTCCTCGATTTTGTCCATATAAATATCAGAAACTTCAAATTGCATGTTTTTGCTCAGTTTGGGCTTCAGAATAAAGTTTTCTGTATTCTCACTATATGAGCCATAAAAACCTGATGTATCAAATATAAAAAAACACCTATGCAAACTTTTTTAGATTTCCTTTTATAGTCTGTCTAAAGTTGTCTAATGTGTCAGGCTTTACAGGGTTAATCTGAAATGTTAATTTCTCACAATCCAGACACAATCACACGTTACATAAAGCGAACGGTTTGAAGTACCTGGTTTGACTTGTGCTTTGGCATCTAAGCTCACACATGAAGCTAATTTAATGAGAACACTGCCAGCTAAGTTACAAGTGTAGATGGTTCTTCTTAAAAACCCAATTAGCTGAAACCCATATGGAGACAACGGCAAACAAGCCAGCAGACCACACTTTTTTCAAAGGGCAGCTATTTGTTTGATCCTTTCGCTGCTTCAATCTTCTCCCACCCGACTCGGAGGAAATGCATCCCTCTGGGGTTTTGCCCCCGCATTGAGCAGGAACATGCATGCTATCGGTTTCTATTTGCTGAAGGGGAGAGAGAGAGCATGATGGGATACCTTACCAGCGATGATCAATCAGACGGACACTGCTGCTATTCTTTGGTCTGGGATCAGGAAGGGGGTGGATAATGTCTCTAGCCTGAGAACTCACTAAATTACCCAGCGGCGTTTGTTAGGAGTGCACGTGAAGTTGAGGCGGTCTGCATCTTGTTGCTTTCTTTACGGTTTCTCAGAACAGACTGGTACCGCTTTACAAGAAACAAACCACCTCATATGGATCCCAGATGATGCAAATAAACTGCATGAATAAATATCACAAGTGAATGGCAGAAAACAGAGCTTCAGTGAAACCCAATACTAAAACTAGCTGTACGATTTGCTGCAGAGAAAAAAGAAATTGCAATTTCTCTGAAAAAAAATTGTCATTTAAAATTGAATTTTTTAAGAATTACAGGTTTTACTTCTTAAACACAGTTTAAAATTGTTAGTGTTTAAATTGATTATTTGATTATATTTTTATTTTGCAATATAGTTCTACATTTCGTAGTTTTATCTAAAGTTCTAACGAGGGTATAGTATATAATAACTAAAACTAAAACCATGCAAAAACATACTCGTTACTTGGAATAAAACAGAAATTAAACAAAATATATTTAAAAAAATACATTTCATTTTTTATTTATTAAACTTATTTTATTTCACCCAGTCACCAAAACATTTTTCAGTTTCATATAGTTTAACTTGATGTCTTAAAATAAATAAAACCCAAAAATAAAATTGCATTTAAAAAAATAAATAATACAAATTCACAAAAAAATAAATGAAAAAAATGACAAAAACAAACTAAATTATATGAAAACATATATAAAAATATAAATATTAAAATATTACAAATTAAATACTATAATGGCATCTCAATGATACTAAAACAAACCTGGTTCTAACAAATAAAAAATTATGCTTAATTTGCATATATGAAATAATAAAGAAAATATAACATAGTATAATATTATATATAAAATGTAAATTAACTAATATATAAAATGTATATTTATTTTGTTTGTGGGGCTGCAAAATTTGGCTACAATTATGATTAGATATCAAGATGAGTAATAATAATAGTTATTATAATTGTTTTATATTTCTTTTTTATAAAATCATTATTAATAAAAAAATTAAGCATGAAATATTACTATAAGTTTTATTTTATTACAATACAAATGAATATATATATATATATATATATGATCATGTTACTGTGATCATATATGATCATGTCAAAAATTACTGTGAACCAAGTCGCTCTGAAATACTGAAAACACCAGATCATGAGCTGCTCGCGTGTAAATAAACACAATGCCAAGCGTCACACTAAGCCATATTCACACTTTTGCTTTGGATTAATTGCTCAGCCCTACTAAACCTCTAGACACAATTTAGCATTTCGTTTTTTGCACTTTTTATTTAGCTCATTTTGTCCAAAAACTGTACATGCAAAAACTTGAAATGATCTAAACAACCAGAGCAGTCAGGCCTAGTGCTGCTCACAAATGCAATAAATCAAATGATAATTGCAAGCTCCAGACCTCGTGGGCTAAAGGAAGATGATAAATCCAGTGCAGGAGAGTGGCTTGAGAGGTTTGAGTCCGCGGCAGCCGCTCTCCATCACTGTGTTTGTCTTACATGCACTTATGATATTGAGCTTCAGATCTGGCTGATCTGCTCTCGTGGGGCTTGTTCCTCAGCGCTGTGAAAACAAACAAAACCCCCCGACCACTTCTCACTGTTTGTCCAACAAATTGCGTGGAATATAAAAGAAACAAAGCAAGATCAGCACCAAAGGTCTGATTTGTACTGTTGTGACGTGGGGAAATTGCCCTTATTTTACCAAATTCAACCTATTCACTTTAATATATGTTCCTGGTCTTACTGTGAAGGTTTTATGTGACATTAACCAATAGCCAAAAAACTATTTGGTCACTCCTTTAGCAGACTCACATTCAGGTTTCGCTCCATACAGAACAATCCAATAAATATCTGATGGATGACATAAAGTCCTGTCTTGCAAAAGTGTGTGAAGGAATTAAAATCTAATAATTGGTTAGCATGTCTATTATTGTGTACATTATAGATCATTTAATTTATTATATATATATATATATATATATATATATATATATATATATACTGTGTATATATAATAAAAAATCTTATAATTACATTATTTAAATTTACAAAATTTACAATTAATTACAATTTATATATATATATATATATGTGTGTGTGTGTGTGTGTGTGTGTGTCTTAACAATAAAGAGTCTATTAAATATCTAACAATTATATTTGTTATTTCTAACAAATGTAAAAAATAAATTGCACTTGTATTTACAAATGTATATATTTTTTAAAGTATACAGACAGAGACAGAATGACAGACAGACAGACAGACAGACAGAGAAAACGATAGAACGACAGACAGACAGAACGACCGACAGACAGACAGAACGACAGACAGACAGAACGACCGACAGACAGAACGACAGACAGACAGACAAAACAACAGACAAGACAGACAAAACAACAGACAGACAGACAAAACAACAGACAGACAGAAATGTAATTTGGTTGTAAAAAAGAAACTTATAAAATATATTTTTTTTATATAAATGGAGTATAAAACTCATGTTAGACAAAAAGTACAATGTCCAAACAGAGGAAACGAGCACCTTTTTGCATTTGATTTGATAAATCTGACCGCACCCGATCTGAGCAGAGCCCGAACACACGCTTCTCATTTCCTCAACATGTGTCTTCAATTTCATATTCCAAATAGTCATTTTCTAGGACAATCAACTTTGTGTTTGCTATCAGGTCCTGTTGTTATTAATCTTTTTTATATGCAACTTTCATGTCTCACCAAAAACACAAAAATCAGTGATGGGACACTTGATTTGCAAAGGCCTTTGTTTGTCTTGAAGAAACTCTGTTTACCATGGGAGAGTGATGTGTCAACATATTTACAATATTTAACATGAAAAATAATACACATTAGTCATGAATCAGACTAACTTGCATACAAACGATACGTTTTGACATCGAAAACAAACAGATTGGGTTTCTTTCCGGCTGCCAGCCCGTAGCTGCAGGTGATCATGTGACATTAATGAGCAGGTATCAGCTTTCTTCATCGGTGTAATTACGGTCATCACAGAGCACGTCTGCAACGCAACAGCAGCTACAAACATCCTGACGCTCAGACGCAACTTAAGACATGAAAGCTACTAAAAGGAGATCCTAAAAGATGGTATGAGATGAACAATTGTTATTCTAAATCAATATAAACTCAACCAAAATCAATAGGATACTGAGAGCAAAATAAAACACATTTTAGACATATATATGACCCTGGAGCACAAAAGCAGTGGATCAAAATTATAGATTTTTCTTTTATGCCAAAAATCATTAGGATATTAAATAAAGATCATGTTCCATGAATATATTTTGTACATTTAATACTGTATATATATCAAAACTTAATTTTTGATTAGTAATATGCATTGCTAAGAACTTCATTTGGACAACTTTAAAGGAGATTTTCTCAATATTTAGATTTTTTGCACCCTCAGATTCCAGATTTGTAAATAGTGTCCTATCATAACAAACTATACATCAATTGAAAGCGTGTTCATTCAGCTTTCAGATGGTGTATACATCTCAATTTCAAAAACTTTACCCTTATGACTGGTTTTGTGGTCCAGGGTCACATATGATTTCTGAAGGAGTTTGAATCACAGAAATAAATGACTTTATACATTTATTATTGTTATTTTAAATTGCAATAATATTTCATTATTTCACAATATTTGTTTTTACCGTATGTAATGCTTTTGCCAAATATAACAGACTCGTTTTTGAAAAAATATTCCAAACTTTTGACCTACAGTTGAAGTCAAACGTTTACATACACCTTGCAGAATCTGCAAAATGTTGATTATTTTACCAAGTGAGAGGGATCATACAAAATGCATGCTATTGTTTATTTAGTACTAATGTGAATAAGATATTTCACATAAAAGATGTTTACATATACTCCATAAGAGAAAATAATTGTTGATTTTATAAAAATGACCCTGTTCAAAAGTTTACATATGCTTAACTTTTAATACGGTGTTGTTATCTGAATGATCCACAGCTGTGTTTTTTTGTTTAGTGATAGTAGTTCATGAGTCCCTTGTTTGTCCTGAACAGTTAAACTGTCTGCTGTTCTTCAGAAAAATCCTCCATGTCCTCCTTTGAGATCTATCTTTTCACACCGAGGACAACTGAGCGACTCATATGCAACTATTACAGAAGATTCAAACGCTTACTGATGCATCAGAAGGAAAAACCATGCATTAAGAGCCGGGGCGTGAAAATTTTTCAACAGAATGAAGATGTGTATATTTTTCTTGTTTTGCCTAAATATTTTTTTTTTTTCATTTAGTACTGCCCTTCAGAGACTACAGAAGATAGTTACATGTTTTCCAGAAGACAAGTTAAGTTTACCCTGATCTTTAAATTCAAAAGATGGATCTCAAAATCAAACAGTCATTATTGGAAAGGGTTCAAATACACTAAAATGCTAAACAAAAACTATCACTAAACAAAATAACACAGCTGTGGATCATTCAGGTAACAACACCATATTAAAAGTTAAGCATATGTAAACTTTTGAATGGGGTCATTTTTATAAAATCAACAATTATTTTCTCTTATGGAGTATATGTAAACATCTTGTATGTGAAATATCTTATTCACATCAGTACTAAATAAACAATAGCATGCATTTTGTATGATCCCTCTCACTTGGTAAAATAATCAACATTTTGCAGATTCTGCAAGGTGTATGTAAACTTCAACTGTAGATAGAGAAGATTTTTGACCAATATAGATATAGAAGGCTAAATGAGTGATTTTGATCATGTAACTAAATACAGTCATATTTCTTGGCTTCACACACGTAAGCTCCAGCACTGCGGTCAAAACAAACACAACTATATACTACACTGAATTTGTTCCGAACAAGCACCTGAATCATCCGTCTCTCAGCCCGAAGAGGAACCGGATGGGCAGGTCAGCGAGGAACGTCTGATGAAGGGTCTTTGTGGCATTCGGTCAGACGCTGGAGGGCTTCAGTCTGCTCTCCTTAATGTCTTTCCGGTCTTCCCAGCCCCTTCTGTCACAAAAACGCTCCCATATGCCATTACATGCACTCTGAGGAACTTCAGCAGCTCATTTACGTAAACACAGCACAGTCGAGGTGCTCTCTTGATCTCATTTGAGCGAACATCGCTGCTTTTAGGTAAGAATTTATCACAGGACGGGTGAAGAATGCTTTAACTAGTCTCAGAGTTCATGTAGATCACGCTCAGCTTCCTCTCTAGTGATGGGTTTTCCAGTCCTAAAACATCTAGGTAGAGCTTAACTAAACCCACAGATCCAGAACCAGCCTTTTCTATACAAAAAAAACCCAATGTCTGGAGACAGAAGTCATGAAAAGTGGTCAACATGTGCACCGTGAACCTGGGAGGCTCTGACCTCTGAACCATCATAAATTGATTTCTGAACTTGTGCACGGTTGACCTTCGGTGCCGTTCAACACGTGGCAAAGGTCAACGCTTCACAAACATCTGCTGGATTCATATCTGAGGCTAAACTAAATATGAAACAAACTATTTCATAACCATAATGAATAAAACATGTGTACGGTTAATGAGAAACAACATTCTGTGATTATGTTTCCGAGAGTCCCAAGTTTGAAGACAAATCCTTTTATAATACAAATAATTATAATATGTTTTTGCACAGAAATATTGCACGTCTTGGATTATAGCGAACCAGTCAAACAAGATACTTTTATTTTGCTTTTTTTGGAGCTCATCGTATGCTTTTATGTTAAAAAAGCAGCATGAACATCCTAATCTTCTTTTATTAGTAAATTATGATATATGATTTATTTATGAATTAACTATTCCTTTCATGGGGTAAACAAAAATCATATTCTTAAGTTAGTTTTAGGATCCAAATCAACTAAAAGTCACGTCTGGCAATTATTTTGCTGTATAGATCAGGGTTTCCTAAACTGGGGTTTATGAGTAATTGAAAAGCTGACAATTAATAAAAAAAACTCATTTTAAAATAATTAAGATAAAACACTTACTAAATATTTATAAATCATTTTGTAAAATATAATTATTTTGAAATTAAATGATCAAAATTAAATCCTAAATTAAATAAATATATTTTTTAAAGAAAATTAAAACAAAACATTTACAAAATATTTATAAAATTATAAAAGTACGTTTAAAATAATTAGAAATCTACATTATCAAAATGAAATCATAAAAATGTAAAGTTTAAATAATTTAAAACATTTAAATAATTCAGAAAAATATTTATGAAATATTTATAAATTCATAAGATTTTAAAATAAAAAGTTTAAATTAAATCATCAAAAGTCTAATTCATATAAAAAATTCATAACATCATAAAAACATTTAATATTAGATTATGTATGTATGTATATATATATATATATATATATATATATATATATATATATAACAATTCAAATATTGAAACAAGATAAACATTAACTAAATATTCATAAAATAATAATTTAAAAACAAGCCATTAAAATATAAGATTAAAAGAAATCATATATGTAATTTTAAATAATCCAAATATAATACTGACTAAAAAGATTAAACATTATATTTGTTTACCGGCATGCCATGTGACCAACAACCAACATCAGAAATCTATGAACAAGTGAATCTGTTTTTAATTTATTGAAATATGAACTTAAAATCTCAGGTGTACTTTGAGTAAATATTTCTGTTCAATGTTGCTTGGCTGACAAAAGTGTTTGGGAATCCCTAGAAAAAATAAAAACAAGATTTTCTTGTCAGCGAGACATCCACCTTAACTCATAAGAGATCTTTGTTGTTTGGATTCTTCATCCTTTGTTATCATCTTGTTTTTATAATAGCTTGAATTTCACATGACTAAATAAAGGATGTAAACACAGGAGGCAGAAACTCCCTGAAACGAGTCCAGACACGCTTTCAGAAGCCCAACATCATGAGAAACCGAGCCTTTTATTTCCACTTCTATAGCCTGGATTAATAGTTGGAGCTGATAAAACAGTCACTGTGCGTCCGCCCTGCAAGAACAAACAGCCACACAACACACACCGAGAAAAGAGACCAGAATGAGCCGCCGGATGACATTCACAAACAATGGACGTCTTGACGGGAGGACAGAGGGCTTGTGGGATTTGAAGTTTTGGGTTTCATGAGTTAAGAATGCACCGCTGCCCACGGCCTTCCAGAAACGCACGAGCATGAAGAAGAGGAAGAGAAGATCATCTCGTGCTCTAATGGAAAACACAGAGGCGGTGCCAAGAAGGACGGATGAGACACAAGAGAGCAGAACACATGCTGAGTAACCTCCAGACCGAGACGCAGGGCCTCTCATAATGAAGAGTCACCAGAGCCGATGTTTAAAGCTCGAAGCACGATGAACGCAGGAGCTTCTAGCTGCTCGAGGTGGTAATGAAGAGTCACCAGAGCCGATGTTTAAAGCTCGAAGCTCGATGAACGCAGGAGCTTCTAGCTGCTCGAGGTGGTAATGAAGAGTCACCAGAGCCGATGTTTAAAGCTCGAAGCTCGATGAACGCAGGAGCTTCTAGCTGCTCGAGGTGGTTACATTCGTTTTGTGCCTTTCGCTTTTTAGAAATCATCTATACATGAACTCTTAATTAACGCATCGTTAGTCGGATAACTCGAGCATTCTATACATATAGAATTTATCATATTTTTTATTAATTATAATTAGTAATATTATATATATATATATATATATATATAATATATATAAATTAATAATTTTAATTAATTTAATTGTTTAGTTATTTTATTTATTATTTATAAAATGTTGTTAAATAATTACATTAAATAATTATTTATATATATATATATATATATATATAATTATTTTATAGATATACACACACACACATATGTACTATATTGTAATTATACATACATACACACATATATATATATATATATATATATATATATATATATAATAGATAATTAAATATATGAAATTATGTATATTTAATCATTATCAATTAATTAATTTTTAATTATTGAATGTATATAACAATTTATAAATGTAATTATGTATATATTATAATTATAATTATACGTTTTAATATATATATATATATATATATATATATATATATAATATATATATACACACACACACATTTTTTATAAAATATGTACATTTATAATAAAAAAAAACATTAAAATAAAAATAAACAATTAAATTGTCCTTAGAATCAAATCACCTTAAATTAATGCATTTTTATTAAAGATAAAGATGCCTCCACCCCAGAGCATGCTTCCCCCTGCAAACGACAGACACTGTATAATCTCAAATCCTTGCCTGGAACCTACAGGCAGGAAGCTGCTCTGTACCAGATCCTTGATTAGGCCGGAGCTAAGAGCAGCTAATTGATTGTAATGACTTCGGTCTGTGGGGCGGCAGGGAGAAAGAGGAAGGGCTGGTATGATCACAGACTCAGGTTACAGCCCTCGGGGTCAACAGAGCATCGCCAACGCTATGAGGTTTAAATGCGAGCTCAAATAGCATGAATAAAAGTTCAGACTTGTTCTGCATTAGGTATAGGAGACATTTTATAGCCATATTACAAATAACAATGATTTGCATGGTTAATTTTCTGCATTTTATTCATTTCATGGTTGATTCTGAATAGAAGTGGGCGGCATGAACGCATATACGATGGTCAAAATGCTAGTGATTGGTACAGATTTAGCTATAAAGAGTTTATTCAGCTTAGTATATTCATAATTAATTGTATCATTATTATTTTATATTATGCATTTTAATAAATAATTACACAAATATATAAATAAAATAATTAAACAATTAATCTAGTTTTTAAAGTACTGAAGTTCATTATTTTAAAAAATCATGATTTTGCATAATTTCTCAAATGTGTGTATATGATTAAATACTTCAATATATAACAAGTAAATCATTAAATATAATTAAATAAAGTCAATAATTATTCAATATTGTAATTATTAAATATACTAAATTAAATAACTGTAAACTAAACATATTTTAATAAATAAGCATATACAATTAAATAGCATAGATTAAATAATGAATATAGATATACATACATATATATACACACACAAATTAGATATAATTTTACAAATAGAAATTACATTAAATATATTAAATTAAATAACAAAACTATATGTTAATTAACAAATAAGCACATAGAATTAAATAGCATTGATTAAATAATTTATAAATTAAAGAATTCTAATTTTTAAATGTTATATATATATATGTGTGTGTGTGTGTGTGTGTGTGTGTGTGTGTGTATGTATATATTAGGGGTCGACCGATATGTGTTTTTCAGGGCCGATACCGATTATTAAAGATCAAGTAGACCGATAACCGATATTTTGAACCGATATACGTATCTGGTGTAAAAATGAAAATGAATGCCAAAATTAATAATAACAAGAGCTCTGACAAAAAAACGTTCTTTAAATGCTTTTAAACATGTCTTTAATTCTGAAAACTGTTAATAACAACTACATTAAATAAACAGTAATATTAATAATAACATAAGTGCAGGGATCACCCAGAAGCATTCTGTAAACATTTTGTAAAACTTAAAGTAAACGTATTTAGCGTATTGTGTGATTATTCTCAACAAAAGTTGTAATAATTGTTGTAGTTGTATTACGTATATTCTACTGCACCACAGTAATATATTCGGCTAAACCGAACTTATATTTTGACAGGTTGCCATGAGGACCTTTTAAGTTTCTGTAGCCTATGTATATATGATATGACGATCGTTTTACTCAAATGAAACGGTCAAATGCTCATGAAATGACTCTCCGAGCAGTTCTGGGGATGTTGTTCATGTATTTATGTCCTCATTTAGTGAGACGGCAGATGCTGAAAACACCGCATCACACACGCTTCAGTATGTATGTGTGCAGTAAATGAAACCGCACGTCTGTGTCATTCATTAACAGAGATGCAGAACATGCAGGATTCATATTTAAAGTGTTTTTGCAGCTTAATATTTATAGATACTAGTCCATAGCGCGAGTCGATTTAAGTGTACTGACCTACTTTTGATTAATTCATCCAAACTTCGACACATTCCATGACATTCCGCGTTATACGGTAAATTCCATTATATGACTGCATTCCACGATTCCGCCCGCATTTTCCGCATCGCGGACATCATGGGTTATATCGAGGTGTTTTGCAACTTCAGCAACGTCTGCTGCTGCCTTACCTTTGAGAGACAACTGATGCGTGATCACAGACGCAGCTCCAGTTAGCAAGTGCTTTCGGTGTGAGACTGCCTTCAGTTTTCCGCGTTGATTGGTCGGACTCGTGACTCTCTACATATCAGATGAGCGGTGGGCGGAGATTGCTCTCAGAGATTGAGAGATCGCCTCACTCTCACAGTGTTGAGCTCAGACAGGCTGCATCGAGCCAAATAGTGCATTTAAACATTAAATAGTTTCACCTGTATTATTTATTCACCAATAAATAATGTCACCTGTAAATAGTATGTTTGTTTGCATAATAAAAAATAAAAAAAAATTATCGGCAAATCTGTTTTTAAAATGGCCGATATCGATAATCGGTAAAATGCTTAATATCGGCGCCGATAATCGGTCGACCCCTAGTATATATATATATATATATATATATATATATATATATATATATATAAAAAGCACGTCAATAATTTTTGATATTACTAAATATTGATGTTGACATTATAAAATAGCATATCAATTAATAACCATAACCGTTTTTGATTGATTGGTTGATTGATAGATAGATAAATAAATACATAAATTAAATAAAAGTAAATAAATTAATACATTTATATACATTATTTTTTTTTAAACGGTGTTATGTAAGAATGCATGATGTCATTCTGTCCAAAACAAACGCAGGCCTGGTCAACTTTAGACCGAGAGCTTTAATGGGATCACAGAAAAATCACTGACCAATCACGGGCCCCCAGCCGAGGTGAACAGTGTCCCAACTTAATTCACTTTTAACATACCCAAGTTGACCAGCGACATCCTGCCATTCAGAGCGAGCGGCAGGAGCACTCGTTCAGTCAAAAGAAGTGTCGCCGCTGAAAGACCTCCGTCCCAGAATTCAAAGCGGTTCAGCGAACCGGGCCGATTCAGAGCCAGCCAACCAGGGATTTTCCCACCGCACCACAAGACACAGCCTCCAAGGTGACGAGCTGCTTGGATGGTTTTCAATGCACCCTTAACATGGCACAGAAATAACTCTGAGCAAACCCCCCTTTCATTCTCCCTGCACCGTGAGCGCATGAAACACACCCCCTTCCCCATCATTCATCCTCAAACAGATGTTACGAGAACAAGGAAGAGTGAGGGCTCTTTTGAGTAACACACGGAAATGGAAAAAGACCCATAAATGCACTCAAGGTTTTAGATCCCTGAACCACCATAATAACGGAAGGACTTGGCCGGGATTCTGCTTGTGTTCATCTGGGGACGCAGTAACACACAGGCCGTTATGCTTTTGTTTTATTTGACCTCGTACATTAGACTGAAACTGGGAGATTTCAGCCCTGAAATTCAGGTCTGGTCTAGATCAGTTTTCAAAACCACCAATGAGATTTGTTCGGATTTATAAACATTTTTCCATCTGACTGCTTCTGTTTTATGTACATGAATGCATTAGTTCACCAAAAATGAATTTGAGTATGATTTTCTTTCTTCTGTTCAACACAAAAGAAGATATTTCTAAGAATTATGGGAATCCATTGACTTTCTTTTTTTTTCATACTGTTGTAGTCAACGGCTTTAAAGTCAAAATATCTTCTTTTGTGTTCTTTTGGAACAACATAAAACTCAGAGTAATGCAGACTTTGACTTTGATAAAAGGGAGTAAATGATGACAATTTTAATTTTGGGGTGAAATATCCCAAGACTGTCATTAAAAAAAATCACTGGAAGATAAACAGGGACAATTATTTGCATGTAAGCATGTTTTAAATCACGTCTAAGACATCAAAATCACCACTGATTGTTTTGATAACGCTGGAGATGGGTTTGATTATGGGATTGATCCCACGGTCAGTTGATTAAAGAAACAGCTCACAAATAAGAAAACTTACTCCCATGTCACTCCAACCCGGTGTTAATACTGTTTATGTGTTTAGCAGAATGTTCACACTGCTCTTTAACACATAATAACAGTGCATTCTAAAGAATATATAAAAAAGATTTTACAGGAAAACCCAAATTCAGTATTTCAACTTCCAAATTTCATGTTTAAACCCCCCCGGGTTTTAAATCACTTTTAATTCACTTTTGTAACTTTAATGAGAATAAATAACAATAATAATGATATATTTATAATTTGTATAGAATATATACATAATGCACGTGTTAATTATATCTATCATAGATAAATAGATATAATTAGCACAGTGAAGACTAATTAATTTACACAATGTATGTATCGTTTCGTATTTATTGTAGATTTTTGTCCTATTGCTTGCAATTAGTTTCGTATCCTTATTTCATCACTGACTGTTTATTTATCTTCAGTGATGTTGAGTTGTTGTTCTCTCTCTCTCTTTAGGCTTGTATTAGTTTGATATTGACATCGGTGACAAGGATTATGAAAATTCTATGGTATCAAAGATTTTTATATATTAAAAAAAATAACTATATCGTGATATATATTGTTATCGTGATATAAAATGTGTCATATCATGATAAGATTTTGGTCATATCGCCCACCCCTACACTCCCTGCAAGGAGTGAGCCCAAGGAAAAGTGAGCTCCACAAAGTTGAATATTAATCAAGGCCCTTGAAAGCACATCTGAGGTGTACACATGAAAAACACGGTCTCCCCCGATGCTAATCGCACCCCCAGAAACCATTTCTCTCGCTGGAAACAATTTCGAGATGCTTGCTAATGTTTGTGAGGTTTGGCTGAGAGCATAACTTAACCAGATGGACGGGGACGAGACTTTTGTTAAACCGATTACACAGCCGGTAATATCCGTTCTATAATGAATTCCTTCATTTCTTAAACAGAGATACGGGACTTGAGGTCAGTCTCTGAGAAGGAAAGGAAAGTTAGGCTCATTTCTACGACGCCGTGGCAGCGGGATTTCTCACAGAGCTCGTTGGAAAGCCGAAGGCAGGATGCTATTGAGCCAAGAGGCCTGGGACTTCCGGAGAGAACAACCACTTTAATCCCAGTCCAAAAGCCCCCATCGGAGAACCAATTGAGCCTCGGCTGGAGCCCAGCAAAGCTCAGAGGACAATTTAAATATCTATCCTTTGTTTTTCCTGAGACTTAACCTGAACTGTGCCGTCAAAAACAGGGAACAAGGCAAAGACAGAAAGTATAAAACTCTCCACAGAGTCAACATGCGACACAAACTAGCACTTTTTTTGCATCCTAAAAATAAATACTCGTTTTAAGTTGTCTTTGCATATGAAAATTGACAACAGACACAATATGTGAGAAACGATTACAACATTTTTAATTTGCATCTTAAAAATGGTACATTTTTGTAAGTGGTGTTCGCCCATGCAAAACATACATTTCTAAGGTGACTGCTTACTGACCCACGTTTGATTGCACTGAGAAATAACAGCTCGCCTCTCCTCTACAATACATATGATTTTAGGCATCATTCATACCCATAGCACAAACACAGCAGGACAGGTTATGCATCAAAGTTTGCAACTTAGAGATGTGATCAAACAACTAAATCTAAGTATGAGCAATGGTATAAAACATAACAGAAGTGCCTCAGTATTTTACAATCTAAAAATAATCTTAAAGAGCCTGTTAGAACTAAACTACAACTTCATTAAAATTATATGGACAAAAATGTCTTCGCATATGAAAATTGACAAAAAAGCAATAATGCAAAGTATAAAACTCTCTTCAGAGACAATATACAACAACACAAACGATTACATTTTATTTTCTTGAAAATCTGAGTGGTTTTTGACCCAAGTCAATTTTTTTGCCCAAATTTATCAAGGTTTGCATTGAAAAATAATAGCTTGCATCTCCCTCTACGAGACATATAGGCATCATTCATTTACATAGCACAAATACAGCAGGATGAGTTGAACAAAATACTAAACTAAACCTCAGTCATTTTAATTATAATAATGCTATAATTCAAAGTACAAAACTGAGACAATATTCAATACATGTATTCTCAAAATCAAATTTTGCTTCTTAAAATAGTCCATTTTTATGTTTTCTGAAAATGTGAGTGGCTTTTGCCCAACAAAAAAACATTTCTAGGTGACTGCTTACTAGTAATTTTATACTTTGATTGCTTGTATCATGGTAAGATTTAAACCTAAATTATTGCCCAACTCTAATCTGCTAAATGTGACTATAAAGGCATGAAGACATTCTCAACATAAGCATCATGGATTTCTGCATGAAAAGTTTCTTTGAACCGTGTATTGTAAAAAAGCACTATTTAAATGTTTTTAACTTGGCTTGACAATTTCAGGCAACATTTACATCCATGACAGGATCGATTATGCACCAAAGTTTACTACTAGTGATCTGAAACTACTAAACCAATGTCTAATCAATGGTAAAAAAAGCATTATAGTGATGCCTCGATCTCAAAATAGCATATAAGAGTCAAAATGTCCTTTAAAACACGGAGAGCATGCAAAAGCACATCTTCATTATGCACAAAAATGCATATAAAAAGAATCTCACAAATGCCAGCTTTCATTAATGAAGTCACACACTGTCTGTCTGTTGTCTATAAAAAGTAAGTAGTTCAACTATGTCTCAGCCCTGTCAGCGCAGAGGAAAAAGTGTAACGGCTCACAAGAACACACAATTCATTCACACCTGAAGTGTTTCTCTCAACAGGACGGCTTTGATGTAGCAGAGGAGGGAGGTGAACTGTGCTTCCTAAAAGGAAATGCCAAAGAGTTTTAATAGAGCAAACAGTTCACTGACTTCCTATGGGAAATGACTTCAAAGCAGCCCTGTCCCTCCAAGACAATGAGATTGTGGGGCAATCTGTCCGTCATCAGCAAACGAGCCAGACACGGGTCAGCAGGAAGAAAAGCCAAAGACAAACACTGCCAACACAACATGGACTTGTGAAGAATCGTGTAGCCATATTCATTTTTAATCATCTTTGATAGCTGATACTCATATAAAAAGGAAAAGGTTGATAATATTTGCAACAGATATCTCTAGCTGGTCTTTTTTAAATGGAAATTGTTGGAAAGACTGCAGAAAAACTTAAACAAGAGTAGCCTTCATTTCAAAATCTCACAATAATGCTTAATAGTCCAAAATGCTTTAAAACATAATTGTGAACTCATAAAAGGCAAATAAGTAAACAACAGTTCATGCAAAACAGTTAAGCATTAATGAAGCCGTCTATAAAATAAAAAAGTTTAACAACCACCAAACAGCAGCCAAACTAGCCATTAACTTCCATTGTATTTTTTTCTCCATACTGTGGAAGTGAATGGCTACCGTCAAACTCTTTGGTTGCCAACATTCTTCAAAATATCTTCTTTTGTGTTCAACAGCTCAAAGAAACTCATACAGGTTAGAAACAACTCTGGGTGACTGTCCCTTTAAATAACCATAATTAAATATCCATGTGTTATTTAGTTTTCAACGTGTTTCGGCATAGTTTGGATTTTTACAATGCCAATATAAGGATAGAAATTCAACTGAATGCTTACACGAAAAGCTGTGCGGCCTTTTTAATTTCTATCTCTCCTCTGATCTCTAGACTACCACCATTCAACTCCATTCACAGAAGAATCAACAGGTCAACTCCAGCAACAATAGATCAACAAAAGACCCAACTGAGAGACTCTTTCACACATCTGACCTACTAGATAGGCCATTTCCCAAAGCTCTGCTCCTGTGAACACTGTTTGCACAAGACTTTAACTTCAAAAACACAGCACAAATCATACAGGTGCACTCTTAAAAAAGAAGATTCGAGTTCTTTAGAGATGAACAAGTTTCTTTAGTTCAATGGTTTGAAGCCACCGAGACATAGTTGGTTTTCAGAAGAACAAGATAGTTAAGTTTTAGTCCTATATTTGGGGTTTTGTTTTACCACTTCAGACCAGCAAAGGTTTTTGGGAACATTGTAACTTGTCAATGAGGTAGACCAACTTGAACCAGCTAACTTACCATGTTATTAAAGACATCCACAATTACAAATGCTCTTTGGTATACCAGAACCTTATTTTTAAGAGTTTAAACCCAAATAAACACACATAACCGGCCTTACAAATAAATATAACGTTACTTGCTTTCGGATACTTGTAGGCTATTTTAACTTCCACATATTACAAAAACACAGTTTTGTGATAAATAAATGCTCAGAGTTGCGGAAATCTCTCATTTCGACCAAGTTTTAAACAAAAAAGAGCTATAAATGCTCTTCTGAGGTAACGTGACATGACTGAACTTGTTCGTAAAGTTTTCAGCTCGTGTCACTGACAGAAACATCGCGCGTTAATGTTTTACAGACTTCCCTCGAGTGTGTTTTTTACCTTGTAGCTGCATTTATCCGAGTTTCCTCTCTTTCCCGCGTTCACCAGAGCGCTGCCGCACAAAAACACGCACAAAACCGTGAAAAAATAAACAAGTCTCCGTGACCCAGCCATTCCTGTCCGTCCATGAAGCTCCACTGATGTGAATGAACGCGAGCGAGGCTCCGCCGCCGATCGTGAAGGAGGTGCACGTGAGAGTGTGCGTGCGTGCGTGTGTGCGTGCGCGTGCGTGTGTACACAGCACAACGCCATTCCAATCCTACTGTTTCTGTAGTATGCAAATACAGTAAGCGCGACTTGACCTATTATGTTGAATAGCAGACTGATTACTGCATATAGCAGAAAAACTTAATATTAATATTTAAGTGAATAACACCTCAGAAACTCAGCAATAACCGTTTATTCCATATTTTAATGAAGTATATATAATTTAAGGCATTAAAATGTACTTATTGTGTTTGGTTTATGCTTCACATCTCATTATGTCACTTGTTTAATTACGTAGCCTAATAATTTCTAAAAGGTAAATAGCCAACACAAATACACATACAGTATAAAAAAACACACTCATTTATAAAAAAAAATATCATTTTTTAGTGCAAAGAACTAGAGAATAAAAAATTCGGTTTAAGCTGCTGTTTATTGCCTTTAGAAAATAATATGTGAAACAGTGCACGTTTAAAGTAATCTGCTTTGTTGATATCACATCTATTATTATTATTATTATTATTATATCACATAATAACATGCTCTTTTTGCAGTATACACATGTGTTTTTCATTTAAATATAGTTTTATACAACCATGAATCTCATGATTGCATCATGTTGCATATTTAAACCATAAGTGAGATAGATCATCTAGTTACTTTATGCATAAAAAATATTTCCATAATGGAGCATTGAGTACATAGCCTATAGCATGCTGCAAAATTAATACAAGCAGTATGATAGTTTGCTATTCTGAACATGTACAAGATTATTTCATGGTTCATTATTAAGCCATGTTCATTTGTACAGTGGCAAACACACCTCCACATTTCATTGTCATTTAATTTCAGGCAGCAAAACCTGACAGACCTCATATGAGAGATTCACACCCTGTTATGACACGCTTGAAACATGTGAGACATCTGAAGCATGTTAGGTGAGTGTATAATCATAGTAATCATATCTGTTACTAGATATGAGATCGGTTATTGCATCAGTTGTTGGTTGCATGTGTTATTCACAATCTTCGTGATTGCTAAAATTAACACATTTTCTTCTATTGATAATATTAAAATTGCATACAAGTTTATACTAAAACCAGACACATAAATGCATATTCACCACCCTCAAATCAAACTTTATCAGCAAATGATAAAGAAAATAGACCTGGAATATGAATGTGTGCACGTGGACAACATTTTAAAGCAAAAACGAATAATTATAAAACAGATGATGTTATTGAGCTGAAGTAATGGTTTGGACCAGTGAATTCAGTTTTGAGAAACACAGTTTCATTCCTTCCAAATATACATCACCTGGAAAATATTGCTTTCTATGTAATCCTGATGATATTTCTGGCCGTGTCTCAAATGCAGAGAGAAAGTTCAGCTCATCTGTTCTCTTGCCAACAGCCACGATGTGCATCCAGCGATCCTGTTTCAGATCAAAGACAGAGCGCACAGATACAGCAGATATTCTGTTATTAACACCCGCATCAAGACAAGCAGCTTTAAAGATGACCCCCCCTGCAGCTCTTCATTATGCAGTGCATAAAAACATAAATGATAAAGCTATAAATGTGTGCTATCGGCCTGTGAAAATATGCTTTGATATTCTGGACAAATTATAAATGTCTCTCTTCATGAAGGAAATATGCTTTTTTGTGTGTTTTCGATTTATTGTTGTTCCTATAAGTAATTAATTATTTTTTTTATAATATTAACATGAATTATTTTAAATAAAATTGTTCCTAACACAGTTTAACTCCTAAATATGACATTTATTTTTTAAATGTATTTTGGACTAGGTTTATTTAAAAAAATACATTGAACAAATTTACCTGAAAAAGGCTAAGAAATTATTTTCACTCATTTTCAAAGAAATGGCAAGTTACACATTGAATTAAATGTAATATTTTATGATGTTTGTTTTATCTACAAATTCAAAATATCAGTTGCTACCATGGCATGTACAAAAGATTGTTGACTATATTTTAACTTCATAAAATATTTTTAGGTAGATCACTGTAATATTATACATTATATTATTAACAGAATGCATTTGTTAATTTAAAGTTTTTTTTATTTTCAGTCTACACTGTAACAATATTTTTTATGAAGTTGCAAATGAAACAACAATTATTGGTGGACATTTTACAAGAAAATACTATTTAAAACTAGCATTTAATAGCAATTTCTACGTAAAACATGTTTAATTTCAGTGCATCTGTAACAAATTAGACAAAAAGGCATTATTTCGGAGCAAGATTTAAAACAATAGCGCCACCTGGTGTTTGCTCATGTATATGTTTATTATATGTATATAATAATCTTTTTAAACACACAAAACTGTGCAAGTGCTGGAAATGTTAAAATCCCATGACTATCTCAAATGCAAATGTAATTCTGTTGAAATGCCCCCCTCAGAGACCCCTCCCCCTTGACCCAATCAATGCATAATAGGTTTACTAAACCCTAAAGCACTAATTAGTTTGGTGGAGGGGGATGTGTTTTGCTTAACAGTTGGATGAAGATAATGTTAACTTAACTCCACTTAGAGAAACCGTCTCAGAATTAAAAATGTTTATATTGACTTTATTATATATTTCAGCAAACACAATAAGAATCTTTAGCATTTAAATCATCGTAAAAGATGAATAATGACATAAGCAGTAAAGACATATCAAATAAATAACAACCTCACAGAGCAAGGCAGAGCGTCAGAAATAATAATAATATGATCAAATGTGGATCTGCACCCATCAGTGTTCTTCTCTGCTGGACTGTAAATCACCGAGGACGGTTTTCACCAGGAGAAACTGAGATTCTCTGTGTGAACGCTTCAGCTTCGCTCTTCTGTTCTGAAACCAAATCTAACACAAATATCAGTCAAATATCTGCAATAAACAGATTCACTTACAGTGTGTTTTACTTATTACATTTCACATCCTCTAGTTTTGTATTATGTACAAGTGTCAAGTACACATCCACATATTACATAAACAAATAATACTAAATAAATAATATTGGTTATCGATGTACAAATACAGCAGTTTTTACCTGAATTCTGTCCTCATCTAGATGCAGTTTCTCAGCAAGTTCTTCACGAATATCGATGCCTGGGTATGAGTTCACTTCAAACACACTCTCCAATATCTTGATCTGGACATACACAATATATAGTAACATTTACATTTATGCATTTAGCAGACGCTTTTATCCAACAGTACATTCAGGTTAAACATTTTTTATAAACACATAAATAACACAATTACAGATAAAAACACAGTTTACTCTTTATGTATTATATCTATAGAAATCACAAATAGTCCATAGCTGAAACAGCTTTCAATATTTTGTGATTTCAGTGTAATAGTGTGTAAAGAGTTCACAATTTGCCGTATATCTTTGCCATATATTTTTTTCAAATACACGTTTTGTGTATTTGACAATAAGACTTTTATTTTGAAGCCACTGATTTAGTTGATTTAAAGTAAAAATAACACATAATTTGAAATACATGCTATGGTTAAGTAAATCGCACGTGCAGCTCAACATTCACCTGAACACTAGAGAACGCCGTCCGCGGCCTGCGCCCGATGTACCAGTTCAGTGTCCTCCTGTACGAGTCTGCTGGGGATTTACCGTCTTCATTCACCCTCACATCCCCTGAAACATCCCTGTCTGCGACCACACCACGCTTCTGCCCCGCCGGATCCACGTCTGAAGCGAAGAAAGACCAGCATAGGACATCATCTCCATCATTCAGTGCGCGATTTATTCAACTGAATCGGTTCGTTCGAACGAGTCGCACTGTAGAATCGGTTCAGTAAACCGAGTCATAACTCGAAATTATTCCCAGAAACCCATTTTTGGTGCAGGGTTTGCTTTGAAACAATTTCCCCTCAGGAATTTCATTAATAATTACAACAACTAAAAAAGTTAAGTAACACACAAAAGGCACGTAACTCGTGGAAAGGAAAGACTGAAGTAAGCTATATTTTCTTGTAAACAAACTCTTAATAAAATAATAATGTTGTAGTAATACTAGTTAGCCATTTTTTTTATATAATTTTCAAAGAATATTTACATTAATTATCCCCAAAATTGTCAATAATATCGTTTCTAAATTTTTTATCCTGTATTTTGGAGAATATTTTCACTTTAAAATCTACGAAAAGTACTCTACTCTAAAAAAATCAGGAAAATACATAACATTAAAATTATTTGAAAATAAATATTAGCTTACCATATTTTAAAGACTGATATAGGCATTGCTTGTTCCATCTCATTTCGCAACGTTAAGCTATTTTCTTTAAATAGTGCAATAAACAATAAAACTATTTTCGCTCCAAACCAGTGTGTTTGTGATTATGATCATTAATTAAAATAATATAATAAGTAGGCCTACTAGCTACCATTTTGCAAAGTCTTGCAGCATAACAGACTGTTTTGTACAGGTCAAATAATGAATATCAAATCACTCAATTTACAATACAAGCATTTTCTGCTTAATTTTACAAAGTTGCACAAGTTTGGAGAGTTTAATGGGACTCATTCTGAAAACACATGTATATTATTTTACCTGTCCAGGGTCGGTAAGGTGCTGACAGGACGGTTCTCTGATCCGGTCTGTCGAGTCCCAGGATGCTGTCGATGCTGAAGGCAGACTGTCTGGACATCGAGTGGTTCTGATGCACGCTGACTGTGAGAGAAGCCATCTGGAGACCGAGTCGTCTTCTTCTAGTGTGATCTGAAAGCTGGAGGTTCGTCTTTATAGCTCCACGCTCCCCGAAACGTCACTAATTAAAGCCTGAATGTTTTACATGAGAATCGCCGGCCCTCCGCATGGGGCCCTTGGACTGCAGGTAATTCAGGGTCCAAATGAGACCTTGCAACCTGAAGCAGCAACCTGTTATCTTCTAGAGACACCGAATCCCTTAAAGCTGCTATTGAACGGGACAAAACACGGCTGATGTGCCATTCTTTTTACTCACCAGGTAGAAAATTAGGCCCCGTTCCCGGATTTATTTCCTTGTGCCGCATCCTCAGCATTATGAGAAAGCAGTCAACTAGCACCTAATCTTATTTACCTTATTCTCCACCACACGAGTTTAAAAGAATAATAAGCCTAATGCTGTTTAAACTAATCCTGCTGAATATTCCCATTCTCTCTTGACATGCATGGAGAAAGATGCTCCGGAGCACAAAAGCACAATAGCAGCCTGGCAATTTGCTGGAAGCAGCATGTAATAATTGCCCCGTTCAATGCCGAATTGATCTCTGTTGGTTGCTTGGCTGCTTTCAATAAATGACTTGCTTGTTTATTTGTCTTGGGCTCTTGGTGAGCGCCGAGGACACAAGCACGGTCCCTGCGGCTCCATTGTTTTGCAAAGAAATGACCAATTAGAAAAGAATATCAAATTACTTCACTTTCAGTACAAGCAATTTAAGCTTTATTTTACTGAAGTTTAGAGAGTTTGATGGAACTCGTACTGAGGTTGTTTTCAAATACTTGCAATTAAAAACAAAATGTTTATTAGGTAATAATTATTATTAGACACTTCAGAAACATGCGACCACCTAATCATAAATATCTTTAGCACAACTGCTACATTTCTGAAAATATATTATACAACACTGTTTTAACAATTACAGAAAAATCGACAAAAATGTTTCTAAAACCAGACCAGTATAACATGCCCTAAAAGTGTTTTGAACATCATATTCAATTTGGTGAGTAATATTAATAGTGTTTTTATGGTAAGGTTAAAAATGATATGGTGAAAAAAGAAGAGTGCCTTAAAATGCTTTTAATATTTGAATTGACCCTCATTAAGTTTATTTTTAGTTTGCTTTTATAGATTTATTTGTATTTTTTTAAATAACGTTTTATTAGTTTAATAAAATTCAATAAAATAAAAACTATTTAATTTAGCTTTTATGTATGCACATATTTTTGTATAATATTTGTTAATATGTTTTTATTTTCAGTTTTGGATTTACTCTAGCTGTAACAACAATAATACTGGTTTATTATTTGAAGAAAAAAAAACATCCCTTAAAAAAGTAATAACTAGAGTAATTGAAAAAAAATAAAGACAATTTATCATATTACTTCTGTAAGACGAGTCAAAGATCATCAGCTCTTTTGAAATACATTTTAATACTAATCTTCATCGAACCCCATAAATCCATCGACTGATTTTGTATGAAGACATTTAGACACAAACGTTTTCTTAAAGGTTAGACAGTATTTCATTCTCAAATAAACTTCCACCGTGTCAGATTTGGGGAGAAAAGCAAAACTGAATATTTCAGATTGTATTTTCATCTGTGTCTGATCCACGAGCTGAAGCATGTCAATACATCGGGCCCTTCGGTGCAATGCAGGCTCCAAACATCTTAACCCTCTGGTTGTGTTCGGGTCAAATTGACCCGAAAAAGATTGTATTTTTCCCGAAAATACTAGTTAACGTTATCGCATTGGACTCAAACTTACTGACTTTGTTCACAATAGGGTATAAGTCCTTCTCATTAATTGTTTACATTTTTCGTAATTTTTTGTGGGTTTTATTTCACCTAGTAACACTTGTGGTGTTCCCGTTCAAAAATGACCGGACTCCGATCAACTGCTTATAAATCTGTCATTATCACACTAGTGTGATAAATAGTGCAAATCTTCATAATTGTGAAATCTCATATTGTGAAAATTATTCATAAAAAATACTTTTTTCACTCAAAAAACGAGGCACCTACTCTCAGATAAATGAGGCTTACGATTAATCAGATGCAAATAGAAACACAAAACCAGTCCTACATGAAAGAAAACAAGTTGACAAAAAGATTGAATCCAATATTTGGTGATAATATAGCATAATGACAGATTTATAAGCAGTTGTTTGGAGTCCGGTCATTTTTGACCGGGAACATCACGGGTGTGACAGGAGTCCGAACACAACCAGACGGTTAAACAAAGACATAACAAGCATTAACGGCATTTGATCACGTGATTATAAACTAAACATGAGATTTATTTTCTTAGTATCGAGATAGAAACAGTGATTACAAAACCGTCTGTAAAATAAATCAAACAGATGTGTGTTTGATTAAAAAAGTCAAACAGCCTATAGACAAAAATCAGAACTCTATTAATTATAAAGAACCGAGAAATCATTTAGAAATGCAGTATGATGAACCTCAGAAATAATCAAGAATTGCATCAAGAATTATTTTGCATAAAGAAAATACCTGTTTTAGGACAATTAAGATATTTAGGATTATTTTAATTAGCATAATAAATCACGTTCTTGACACATTTAGTAAAATTCACTCAGAATTCTGTCACCGTTGATGTGATATGAACGTAAACACATGCAGCCTTAAAACATGATCTGCAAGTCATACAGTATTAATTCTGTTATTATTCACACGTTCAGCTTCACGGAAATAAAGCATCAAACGTCTCCTCAGATACTGGATTCATTTACACACATACATATATAAAACCCTCTAAAAGCAAACGCAGTTCAATAACGGATATGGTATAAAATACAGGATTCTTTTGAAAGGTTTTCCCCGAAGTGACCGCATGAAAATCATATTTTGCGGTCACATATTACATTATTGTTCCCTCTGGAGAACCCTTGAAGAACAGGAAGTGATATTCGTAGAATCCAAGCACAGAACGCTTTTCATCAGGCCTCTGATTCGCTCTTTTTCTGCCCCTCCTCTCCTGCGTCGCTGTCCTCTGATTGGCTGTTGCTAAGGACCAAGAACTGTCCATCAGCAGCGGGTTGGCCGGGTCGACTAGACGCGGCTATCAAACGGCTTTGTTCTTCCAGATCCTGAAGTTTGGAAAACACAGTTTATGTTTGTTTTTTAAAATAAATTAATACTTGAATTCAGCAAGAATGCATTAAATTAACCTAAAGTGACAGTAAATACATGTTACAAAATATGAATATTTCAAATAAATGCTGTTCTTTTGAACTTTCTATTCATCAAAGAATCCTGAAAAAAATATATAAAATCAGTTTCCAAAAAATATACATTGATAGTAATCAGAAATGTTTCTTGAGCAGCAAATCAGCTTATTATTATGATTTCTGAAGGATCATGTGACACTGAAGACTGGAGTAATGATGTAATAAATACAGTTTTGATCACAGAAATAAATTAGATTTGATAGTATTGTCAAATAGAAAACAGCTGTTTTGAATTGTAATATTATTATGATTTCTGAAGATCATGTGACACTGAAGACTGGAGTAATGCTGTAATAAATATATTATATTTTATAGTATTTTCAAACAGAAAACAGCTGTTTTGAATTGTAATATTATTATGATTTCTGAAGATCATGTGACACTGAAGACTGGAGTAATGCTGTAATAAATACATTATATTTGATAGTATTTTCAAATAGAAAACAGCTGTTTTGAATTGTAATATTATTATGATTTCTGAAGATCATGTGACACTGAAGACTGGAGTAATGCTGTAATAAATACATTATATTTGATAGTATTTTCAAATAGAAAACAGCTGTTTTGAATTGTAATATTATTTGACAGTAACTGAGTGTTTTCGATCTTGAGAGACTTCTTTACTTCACCTTCTCGATCTGTTTTTGTTTATCAAGTTGTTCCTGTTGTTTCTCCTTGGCCTTGTCCAGCTCTCTCCGTTTCTGTGTGGCGTCACGGTCCTGGCAGGAGAAAACTCAACTTGCATCTTCGTGCATATCATCAGCATTATCATTATCATTTGAAATCATGTGAAATCAAGTAAATGGAGATTTTCTCACCCTCTCCGAGTGGAGGGCGATCTGCTTCGCGAGTCCAACACTGTCACAGATCTGTCAAAATCACCAAAATATCAGCTGTACGTACACATTCATGTAGAAAAGATTTATTAAAATAACAAATAGATAGATAGAATATAAAATAGGTATTATTTATAATTACAATAAAATAATTATAAATATATATTTATATAGACTACAAATAAATAATATACCTATATGGTATTTACATACATATAAGTAAATAAATTATAGCATAACTTAATATAATAATATATGACAATATTTATTAAAATTATAACTATAATTTGTGTGTGTGTGTGCGTGCGTGCGTGCGTGTGTGTGTGTGTGTGTGTGAGAGAGAGAGACAGCGAGAGTGTAAATTATAGCTTGCTATATTAAACATTATATAGTAATATAATATATATATATATTATAGTATTATTATATTATATAACATTAAATTATTAATGTAGGAATAAATTATATATTTTTAAGTATACTAAAATGTTTATGTATACTATATGGTATAATGTAATAATATTATATAAACATATATTATAGTAATATTTTATATTAATGTAATATTAAATTATTATAAGAATTTATAATTATATATGTAATGTAAATAAATCAATTATACTACAACTTGCATATATATGTAACTTAATATAATATAATATATTATTTTAATATAATATACTATTTTAGTTACATTTTTATTAAATGTATATTTTACATGAATGTTTTATACTAAATAAATATACATACATTCATATACATATATATATGTGAGTGTGTGTATACAGTACATAGAAATATATATATATGATATTGATACAGATATATGTGTGTGTGTGTGTATACAGTATATATATATATATATATATATATATGATATTGATACAGATATATATGTATTTTCATTCATTAGAGATCAAGATATTTGTACCTTCTCTCCATCATTGTTTGACTCAAAGACGTAGCAGACTGTAACGGGCCGTCCGTCCACTCGTCCTCCTGCCGTCTTCAGCACAAAACCAAACAAGCGCTTGTTCTCCTGATGTGACGCACACAGTGTAACGCTGGAGAGAGGAAACTGAGGGACGACAACAAACACTGACTTCAAAACACCTCTGGATTCAGTCTGAACATCCACTATGAGTCTTTCACTGTCTGACCCAAACACTGTTAAACAATGGGTTAAGGACCTACCCGTAGTCTTGTGACTTGTGTCTGTGGGTCAATAAGCCTACAAATAAACAAACAGAACATTTGAAGAGACATAAAACTACAGTGTAATATATACAGCAACATCTTTAAACTTGAGTCTCATTGCCACTATATGGGTGGTTTTGCACCACAGTTCAATATTTTGGTTTGGGGTTTGTACAAATCACGACCCCAAAGTGATGCTAGACACATTTAATGACTAGGATTAAGACAGGATCAGTTTAAATCAGAGGTTCTCAATTCCAGTCCTCACGCCCCCCCCCCCGCTCTGCATATTTTGCATGTCTCTCTTTGTTAACACACCTGATTCAGATAATCAGCTTGTTAGAAGTGCGCTCCGTGCATGAACTGTGTTCCTATTGACATGCTCCCTACACAGTGTCCATTGCTCCCTACACAGGGTCCATTGCTCCCTACACAGTGTCCATTGCTCCCTACACAGGGTCCATTGCTCCCTACACAGGGTCCATTGCTCCCTACACAGGGTCCATTGCTCCCTACACAGGGTCCATTGCTCCCTACACAGGGTCCATTGCTCCCTACACAGTGTCCATTGCTCCCTACACAGGGACCATTGCTCCCTACACAGGGTCCATTGCTCCCTACACAGTGTCCATTGCTCCCTACACAGGGTCCATTGCTCCCAACACAGGGTCCATTGCTCCCTACACAGGGTCCATTGCTCCCTACACAGGGTCCATTGCTCCCTACACAGGGTCCATTGCTCCCTACACAGGGTCCATTGCTCCCTACACAGGGTCCATTGCTCCCTACTCCCTGAGCAGGGAAATCCGCTGAAGTTTACTTTATTTCAGAACATTCATTCATGGATTTGCGCTGCGCGACGTCTTCACGCACGGACGAGTGTGACATCATATACCTCTGTAAATATATAACATTTTAATTCACGTCTTGCACACTTCGATGCACTTTGAATGGAATATATACGTTCGCTTCGAACTGGAATCATGGAGGAATATCCTGTGATGTCCACTTCGCAGGGCACTTACGTTCGAATAGAACAAACATCTGAAGCGATAAGAGTAACATACGAAATATGCAGAGCGGGGGGGGTGTGTGAGGACTGGAACTGAGAACCGCTGGTTTAAACCAATGGTGTAACTCACTTGAGGCATTCACACGTGACGAGCAGATGAGATTCGGTCATCCTGAAGATGTTGTGAATGGCTCGGGCTGCCATGATCTGTCTCATGGTCTCGTAGATGACGTCTGCGCTCTCTGTGGCCTTCACCTCCATGGAGCCCAGGAACCGAACGATGAAGAGCTGGTGCAGAATCGAGTCTGAAACGACACGAGAGAATCGGTCTGACTTCACACCAACATCAAATCAAAATCAGTAAATAGATTTTCTTAATAAAAGTTATATTGTGCACATATAAAAACTGAGTTTTTATATCAAAATGCAATACCTTTTCTCTGCTTTTCTGCTAATGTGATCGGACTAAAAATCATAATTTAACAAAATCTGATGAATATAAATCAAGTCCTGGTCTACGTTATCTGTCAGAATATTCTATTTCACCAGAAAATACATGACATTATGTACATTAAATACACTGCAAATTGCATTTGCAATAAACACACAAATACATTTAAATTCTGTCATTAAAAGACAATTAAACATTAACAAATGTATTATTTTTCAAACGCATGTTCTAATTATATGTAACTATAATTGTCATTTTTTTTTAATAAGTCTCTTCTGCTCACCAAGGCTGCATTTATTATATTAAAAAAACTGCAAAAATAGTAAAACTGTGAAATATTATTACAATTTAAAATAGATGTATTCTATTTGAATATATAGTAGACTGTAATTTATTTCTGTGATGCGCAGCTGAATTTTCATCATCATTACTTCAGTCTTCAGTGTCACATGATCTTCAGAAATCATAATAATATTCCGATTTGCTGCTCAAGAAACATTTCTGATTATTATCAATGTATATATTTTGTGAAAAACTGTGCTAAACGTTTTATTTTGCAGGACTTGTTGATGAATAGAAAGTTTAAAAGAACAGCATTTATATGAAATAGACGTCTTTTGTAACATTTTTAATGTCTTTATGGTCACTTATGAACAATTAATGCATCCTTAATGAATACAAGTATTAATTTCTTTCAAAACAAAATCCTACTGACCCCAAATGTTTAAACCGTAGTGTATACATATTATTTTATCAAAGTACCTTCACTTTCTTCAGATTTTGACCCTCCAGATTCCCCAAACGGGTTGGTCCTTCTTTCGGTAAAGGGAAAAACATAAACCAGGGCTTAATAATAACAATCAACAGTCAATTGTCCTCTTTTTATAATAATTTTGAAGCATTCATAAACACAAGCCAGAGATTGAAGCACAGACCTGCCCTGAGCGCCGCTCTTAGCCTGACTCGCGTGCTCCTCGCTGACGGGTGAGATGATGTCGAACTGAATGGGCGTGTCCGGAGCCACCAGCGAATCCAGAGACAGAGACGACAGCGCCGGAGACTCGGAGCCCGAAGAGCACTGACTTACTGAACGCCCTTTGGGTCGACCTTGCCTTCAGGGGCAAAAAACACCAATGCATTGAGACAGGAAACATGGAATAATACACATCTCTCTGATGAGGGAATGGATGCTCTGAAGTGAATGGGTGCCGTCAGAATGATAGTTCAAACAGCTGATAAAACATCACAATAATCCACACCGCTCCAATCCATCAGTTAATGTCTTGTGAAGCCAAAGCTGTTTGTTTGTAAAAATTAAACCCATCAAGATCATTTTAACTTCAAACCATCATTTCTGAACAAAATATCAGTCCATAGTCCTTAATAACGCTTCCTTTATTGTAAAAGTCCATCTACTGTTGTTTCTCACATCAAAACATATTTGTTTTGTCTTGTAAACAGTGTTTGATCTGTGCAGATTTCTCTCCTGATTCAGATGAGACCACTTTTTCACTGGAGGAAGCATTATCATGGATTATGGACTCATATTTTGGCCAAAAGCTAAATTATGAAGTTAAAGATGTCTTAATGATGGATTTATTTATTACAAAAACACAGCTTTTCGAAGTATAAGATGTTAACTGATGGACTGGAGTGGTGTGGATTACTTGTGGATCATTGTGATGTTTTTATTACCCACCTAGAAAATAAAGACTCCTATGTTAGAATGCTGTTCATCGACTTCGTTAGTTGTGTATAGGTTTATACTGTTTTACTTTGTGTTGTATATCTGTATTCATGTAGCACCGTGGTCCTGTGAGGCACGACATCTCGTCCCACTGTATGTCCTCACATGTAGCGGAATGACAATAAAGCTCAACTTGACTTGACTTATCGGCTGTTTAGACTCATTCTGACGGCACCCATTCACTGCAGAGCATCCGTTGCTGAGCAAGTGATGCAATGCTGTATTTCTCCAAATCTGATGAAGAAACAAACTTATCTACATCTTGGATGATCTGAGTGAAAGGACATTTTCAGCTCATTTCTATTTTAGGGTGAAGTATTTCTATTAGTGAGATGTTGCGCTGACACTCACGTGCTCGGTCTGAAACTCTCGTGCCGCTGTTGGAAGGAAGGTGAAGGTGTTACAGCCTCCAGAGCCGACTGATTCACTCTCGCTGCGATTTCCTGCAGACACAAGAAACATTAGCAATGACTGACTTTAAATCACATTAAAGTGATTTGATTATATTTGCAGCATCACAGTAAGAGTAAATCTGGATTCCACACTCACCTCTGGGTTTTCACTGAGGTATATCCTCTTAGAGATGTTGTTTATTGTTGCAATCCACTAAGACAAGAGAAAAAACATTTGAAATATTTTTAATTGGTGAATCTGTTGAAGCCAAATAAAAGCATGTTTGCAGCATCATTACTCCAGTCCTCAGTGTCACATGATCTTCAGAATTCATTTTAATATGCTGATTTACTACTCAAGAAACTTTTAGGGCTATTATATCAATATTGAAAACTGTTGTGCTGCTTCATATTTTTTGTAAGCTCTTTCTTTGATGAATAGAAAGTTTAAAAGAACAGCATTTATCTGAAATAGAAATCTTTTGTAACATTATAAATGTCTTCACTGCCACTTTTGATCAATTTAATGCATCCTTGCTGAATAAAATATGTAATGTCTTTCAAAACAATCTTTCTAATCCTAGATATTTGAACATTATTGTAATTATAATTTATTTCAGAGTGAGATTGAATCAAACCCAGTCTCCTCACCTCCTCACAGTCTTTCCTGCTCTCCGCCTGTAATATGACAGCCCTGCGGTACACAGAGAAGCAGTGACTCACAATGACTCAATAACTGAGAAAGGATCAGACAGCCATTTACTCGCCTTATAAATATACAATCGAGTTTAAACTGGATCAGCACTTCAGAATTCACTCGCAGTACTCTAGAACTGTAGTGTTTACATTTCTCATTACTACACTAATACCAGACCAACAGGAAAAGTAACCAAACCATTTTTAGGGATTTTAGATTTCCACCCTCACCTTCAGGTCATCCAAGATGTAGATGAGTTTGTTTCTTCATCAGATTTAGAGGAATGTAGCATCAGTTTCTCAGGAATGGATGCTCTGCAGTGAATGGGTGCCGTCAGAATGAGAGTCCAAACAGCTGATAAAAACATTTCAATAATCCACTCCACTCCAGTCCATCAGTTAATGTCTTGAGAAGCCAAAAGCTGTGTGTTTGTAAGAAACAAATCCATCATTAAGACTCTTAATTAAAATTAAAATATCTTGATGGATTTGTTTTTTACAAACACGCAGCTTTTCAGCATAAGAATACATTTATTGATGGACTGGAGTGGTGTGAATTATTTGTGTATTATTGTAATGTTTTTATCAGCTGTTTGGACTCTCATTCTGATGGCACCCATTCACTTGCAGAGCATCCATTCCTGAGAAACTGATGCTACATTCCTCTAAATCTGATGAAGAAACAAACTCATCTACATCTTGGATGACCTGAGGCTGAGTAAATTTTAAGCACATTTTTATTTTTTGGGGTGAACTGTCACTTTCGTAACCATAGATGACTATAGCAATACTATAATAACTAATTATTGAAGTATATAATGTAGTAAGACCTGCAAAAGACAGATTTGTGCACTTAAGATCGTACTTCTTGCCATCAAACGCTGTGATCTGAAAGCAGAAGCGTCGGTCCTCACAGTCCACCGCCATGACGGAGCAGTTGTCGATGTCCATAACGAGACCTCCGGCCACGGCTCCACGTGATTGGCTCATGAGGTTTCCTCCCTGCGTGAAGAAATACTGACGCTCCCAAGTAAACGACACCAGACCCGTTTTACTGGCGGGAGAAGCATGAGATGATTAGAAACGCAGACGACTGAAACACAGAAATGCTGACGGATGCTGTTGTACTTGCGAGTGTTGAGGTAGCCAGCTTTGCGGGTCAGGTTGCGGTTCACCGGGATCTTGTTGGGGTCCGGGTCAGGCATGTAGAGCGGGTCACTGGCTGCTTTCAGGTCTTGAATCGCCTGATCCGTGGCTTCAGCGTCGCTGTCCATTTCCCTGCGAACACTACGAGCACAAAGTCAGCTTCACAAGATCATGACATTTCGGAGTAATCCATTAACTAGTTTTCTCATTTGCAGAAGAACACATGCAAAAAAAAAAAAAATTATTGATTGTACTTCCTTGTTAAATTAACAACCGAAATGTGCTTTTATGCAAATATCATGCAAAGAACATTTTTATTAACAAGAGCACTCAATAAAGAAGTTAAACATTAGTGAAACAGATAGTGTGCAATCCTTTACATACTGTATAAGATATAAGATACACGGCTGTTTCAGTCTATATTTCTCAAAGAAGTGTCTCCTGCTGAACTAGGCTTTTTTATCTTAATACAGGTTAAAATATCTATTTCTGTGATCAAAACTGTGTTTACGGCAGTCTTCAGTGTCACAAGATCTTCAGAAATCATAATAATATACTGATTTACTGCTCAAGAAAAACTTTAAACAGCATTTATTTGAAATAGAAATGTCTGTAATATCATAAATGTCTTTACTGTCACTTTTGATCAGTTTAATGTGCTTTTGTTGAATAAAAGTATTAATTTATTTATTTTTTATTATACTGACCCGAAGGGTACTGTACATACTAAAATTATTTTGGCAGATAGGGATCATTATTGACTCATAATTAGCTTATCATGCATCTGATATGATGACATAACAGATATCATACATCTGTTTGCCCTTTTCCACTATTAACATTGAAATCAGGTATATAAATAAATAAATCATTAATTGTTTATTACCTATCCTAACCAATAAAGTTTGAATTAGAAAAATTATCTCTGGTATCATCGGTTTACAATATTGTAATATGTTTCTGATAATTAATCAAACTAATCAGGCCGATACACCAATATATTGTGCTTCCCTATTAAAAAAATACTTAAAACAATACATATAACACAACTAGCTTGCCATAAAATGATAAAGTTCTATAAACGTGTTGTGATGTATTATGCCAGATGCATTCGATCTGTTTATGGCGAAATAGCATTATTCATATATTATTTAATTTCATATTTTGAATACG